>CALNHX010003579.1:0-146437 GCA_940337035.1 Agriotes lineatus | reverse complement strand
TTAGACCATCTCACCTCTTGTAACATCAATCCTGGGACACACTGTATATGTTTAACATTACAATATTATTGCTCTACAGTTAGTGTCATTAATTATTTAATATTTGTTATCTAAGTGGAAAAGCAGATGCTATTTTAAATAGTAATCTGAATTTGCCCTTTTGGTGGTGAAATGGGGGTTGTCGAAATTAAGTGTCTTTATTGCGCAAAGGACATTGGCATAGATGACCTAAATGTTCTAAAATGTTCAGGTGTACAAAAAAAAGGATGAAGAATTTAAATTAGATCATAACCATGACTACTACTACCAGATACAAATGCAACTCGCTATTACTGGAGTTAATTACTGTGATTTTGTGGTATGGAGTAGTAAACATTTTTTCCGTGAAAGAATACATTTCAATGAGGTATTTTGGGAAAAAGAAAGCGCTATAGCTATGAAGTTTTTTAACAATGTGATGATGCCAGAACTTCTCGGTAGGGCATCCAATCCCGGGATCCCAAAATGTCGGTATCTCGGGATCCCTAATTTTTTTATCCGGTATTTCAATCCCGGTATTTTTCCCCAATACCGGAATTTTCGATATTTTTGGGATTGCTTTTGTGTGCACTGCGTCGCAGTTCGCAGAGTCTGCGAGTCGCCTTACCCGGCCTGGCCGGCGCCAGACATGGAGCAACATGTTGATAGATAATAATTAGTATGGTTCAGGGTAGTAGCAGTTAGCAGATGTGTCCATAAACGGCGTAAACTGTGTTCAGTTGTGTTGTCACTGTTGCTTGCATATTTACCTATTATACACCTACAAGCCTATGATATATATGGATAATACTAGAAATACCGGTTCTGAAAACAGGAAATCCCGGTATTGAACACCGGAAATCCCGGTATTGAATACTGGAAATACCGGTACTGAAAACAGGGAAACCCGGTTTGAACACCGGCAATCCTGGTATTGAATACCGGGATCCAGATAGAATTACTTCAATACCGAAATCCCGGATTGAAAATTCAGTTGGGTATTGGATGCCCTACTTCTCGGTAAATATTTCACAAATAAAGCAGTTAAGGATGCTGCAGCTAATACTGATTGGAATGTATTCAAAGAGTCGTTAAATGTTAATAATGGTACAAATTTAATGTTTTGTAATAAAAGTAGTAGTACGGAAACAAGGACCACTGCTCTCGTAGCCACGCAAACTAAAGATAACAGTATATATTGTTTGTGTAAGGGTCCTAATAATGGAACGCCTATGATTGCTTGCTGTAATTTGCACTGTTCCGTGGAATGGTTTTATCTGATTTTTATTGGCTTAACATCTGTACCTAATACTGAATGGCATTGCCCTTTATGTAGTATAAGTGAAAGTAATAGTATTTTGTATTATATTGGTATTGGAATATAAAATAAAAGCAAATAAATATTTGATCGATTTATTTATTATCACTTTAATTGCAGTACTGTAAAATAAGTAAATACAAACATCATGTTTTTAAAAGCACGACCGCTGAGATATGTGAAAAACGCAGGTCTATTTTTAAATAAGTAACCGAATGCGCCAAGTAGCTGCTATAGAACACTGCAGTTTAAATTGAAACTAAATGAATTAATAACAGATTCATCCATTTTCAAGTATTCTATAATGTATATTGGTTATTTATATTTATACAGTACAGTAAACATTGCGCTTCCATACTTTGACCAAAATTATTTAAAAAGATATTTTTGTCAACTACACGGAAAAATTGCATGTTTAACACATTGGAAAATTCCATGCTCACGTAAAACTTTTACATTTTCTGGAAAACTCTCACTTTTCTTAACTTGTAGAGCAATCTACTATTAATTCACTAGCGATTTAAGAAGAAAATTAACTCGCTAGCATATAAACATTATAAACAGTTACTTATGGTTGCTATTATAAAGATAATAATAATAATTCCAGTTTAAAATGCCAAAGAAATAATAATTAATCGAGTTATTTAACAATATCAGTAACGGCGTAACTGGAGACTTGAGTTACCGCATTTATATTTTTATGGCGCTCAACGGCTTAAACCTGAAAAGAAACACAGATTGCAGGCAGCTGAAAATTATTTCGGTGGAGCAAATAATTCTCACATATAATCTCATAAGTCACAAGAGCATTAATTCTTTCCGGATTTTTTTTTGACTGCGTTCCAACAACGTCATATTAATTAGGACGCCTTCCAGGGGCAAGCGTTTCCTTTACAGAGACTTTCCATTTGAAAATATATTTTTTGGAACTTTTCCTTACTGCCAATCTCTAGCGTGCTTTTAAAACTTTCTTTAGTGAAACAAAAGTTATTAAATTCGTCCTACATTTTAAATGCGGCATATGCCGCGGGGTTTAAGCTAGTATGAAATAAAAGAAGATAAAATTTCCTACATTTTATGTACTTGAGGTTTTTTCTCCGATCAATCGTTCAGCCACAAGAGCGCCGCGAAGTATTAGTCCAGTCAAATGGGAGAAAATATAAGCAAGTTTTGGTGGAGTTTTGATATTTGGTTCATATATGTCTTTTGGGCCGCTGTACACAAATATCAGAATTGCTAACAAGAATTTTGACCGGAAACACGTTTTTTTAAGCAAAAACGGTGTAAAAACCGATTTTTTTTAGTTTTTCTAAAATCATCCGAAAGCTATTCATTTTCGTGATCGAAGAAAAAACCTCAAGTAGATAGAATGTAGGAAATTGTATCCTCTTTCATTTCATATTGGTTCAACATTTACCAAATTGAATAGTTTTAAAGTAAAAAAAAATCGGTTTTTACACCGTTTTTGCTTAAAAAACATGTTTTCGCTCAAAATTTTTGTTGGCAAACCAGATATTCGTGTACAGCGACCTAAAAAAACATATAGGAACCAAATATCAAAACTCCACCAAAACTTTCCCCTATTTTCTACCATTTGATTGGACAAGAAGTAAAAATGGAAAATGAGTTGCGCTGGTATGGGAATACCCGAAGAAAATAAGTACCAGTTTACGCTCAATTTTGCAAACGATCAAGTAGTCCTAGCCCAGGAGGTTTATGAATTTCTGCTAAAACATCTGCATAAAAGCTACTAACAAGTGGCAACGAATGTCAATATTACTAAAATAGAATACCTCGCAATTAATTCAGAAGCGCATTTTGAAATTTTAATTGATGAAAATAAAGATATAACTGATATAGGACATACACAGCAGTTTAAATATCTGGGTATGCTGTTTACAAAAGATGTATTAGATCGAACAGAAATAATTAATAGCAATGAACAGTCACAGATTGTGATGGGATAAGTACATTTTACAGAATAGTAAAGACAATGGTAGAGTTGGTATTGAAGTATGGACATTAACAATAGAGAGCTGAAAAAGAAGCTTGCAGGCATGGAAACGAACTACTTAAAAAGAAGTGCAATAGTGTCACGACTAGAGCATGTTCATAATGAAGAGACTCGAAGAAAAATGAATGCATTAAATACGATAGTAGATAGAATTAAACAAAGAGGTTTAAAGTGGTTTGAACATATCCGAATGCTAGAAGATCATCATCATCATCATCCTTCAGCAGTACGCATCTACTGCTGAACCTAGGCCCCCTCTAATATCCTCCAATAATTCCTGTCCTGAGCGATGTTTACACAGTTGCCTGCTATTCTCTTTATATCATCGCTCTATCTCGTTGGTGATCTTCCTCTACTCCTCTTATTAGTTCTGGGTCTCCATTTCATCACTCTCTTTGTCCACCTGTTGTACGTCATTCGATCTATGTGCCAGCCCATCTCCATTTACTCTGTGTTATATTTTGAATAATGTCAATAACTTGTTTTCTTTCTCTAATAGTTTTATTATGTATACTTTATCCATTATGATCCCCAACATAGCCTTTTCCATTGTTCGCTGTGCTACTCTCAATTTGTTTGCAGATTGTTTTGTTAGTGTGAGCGTTTCAGCGCTATATGTGTTTAATTGTCCTTGCCGATTCTTATTTTATTATGTCCCAGATATTTGAATTTCTGAACTAGTTCTATTTTATTCCCGTTAATTTCCATGTTATTACTGGTAACTAGGTTCGTCATAAATTTGGTCTTCTGCAAGTTAATGTCCAAACCAATATCTATCGACACTTGTTATTGTAATTCTTGAGTATTTGTTGGGCATCGCCTAGATTGTCTGTGATAATAATGATATCATCAGCGAAGCGTAGATGATTTAAAAATTCGCCGTCTATGTTTACACCCTTTACTTCCCAATTCAGTTGTTTTAAATCATATTCTAACACAATCGTAAACAATTTACGAGATATTGTATCTCCTTGCCTAATTTCGCGTTCTACGTGATACTTATTTGTGGATTCATGGAACTTGATGTGTGCGGTTGCATTATTGTATATGTATTTTATTAGTTTCGCGTATCTGTAATCTACTCTGCAACTCTGCATTGTTTTAATGCTGATAGTATTGCTGGCAGTTCCACAGTATCGAACGCTTTCCCTAAAATCAACAAATATCGGTACAAGTGGTTTATTGTATTCGATAGAATCAATAAGAATCTTGACCATTTTGTAAGTGGTCATTTTTGTCCCGCATTGTTTTCTGAAACCCGCCTGTTCTCGTTGTTGGTAGAACTCTAATTTTCCTTCTAGACGTTTTGCTATGATTTTAGTAAACCACTTGTAAAGGTGAGAGAGTAGGCTAATGGGTCTGAAGTTTTCTAGAATAGGTATGTCTCCTTTTTTGTGTATAAGGATAGTTATTGCATTATTTAATTTCTTGGGATTATACTGTTACGTAAACAAAGATTAAAAGGGATACTATTATCGTTAGTAATTCTTCGCAACCCATTTTGACAGTCTTGACAGCTTTTTTGTTCTTCATCTCTTTCACAGTTTTCCTGGCTTCTTCTATCGTTATGTCTACCGAGCCTTGATTGATTACTTTGTGGTTTTGTCCTTGTGCGTTATTATTTGGTTCTATTCTTCGGCTTTTATAAAGTTATCTATAAAATTCTTCTGCTATTTCTAGTAGTCTTTTCCTGTTTGTTAGTCCATGTCCATCTGTGTCTTTAAGTTTGAAAATTCCATTCCTTCCAGCAGTTAACTTACTATTAGGCACCTTCGTGTTTTTGTTTTCTTCAATGACTGGTCTAGTTATCTCTGTGTTATTTCTTCTTAAGTCATTACGGATCTCTTTTGAAATTGTATTATTTAGGGCTCTTAGTTCTTCTGAATGTCCATAAGAATTAAAAAAAAAACAACATTCCCACCGCCTTTAAGAATCATAACACTTTCCAAAAAATGTTTTATAAAGATTTAAAAGATAAAACCGATGTAAATCAAAAATCACAAGAAAAAGCGTTTACTTTTGGAATGTATCGAAATTAAAAAATCACCCACTGCAATTAATTATAAAACTGACACTGAAATTTTAAACAAATGTATGACATTTTACCTAAAAACTAATATAATTACGTTTCACCTATAAATCCTTTTAACGTCTGCTGCTTTAGCATTTTCGCCCATAATTGCCATATACGTTTGAGCCCTATTTCGGATCGCCCTCATCAGCTTCCAGCCACTCGGTTCATTGATTCAGGCGAATGTGTTGACATACTTCGTGGATGTTGTTTTACATGTTTTAACTGTAGGATAGATGATAAAATATATTTTCAATTATGGAATAATTACTTTGTTCTAATGCCATATAGTCTGTTGGGTCTGCAGAGAAAGAATCACTCGAACTGTCATAGATACAAGTACACGCCGGGTGCCCTTAGCTTTCAGGACGGATAACAGTGGCTTGCTAACCTTTCAAAGGATTCCGACGTCCTGTCGACATTATTGTTTGGCACTAACAGGTTCATGAGATCGCAAGAGAAAGCGTACACGTCCTCAAGTAACCTCATAGTAAAAGCACGGCCAGAAATATTTACGAGAAGCAGATTTATGTTATTACACAACTGAAATATAACATCATTTAGGGTGGGTGATTTATTTCAGATCCTATTATTCACAAGCAGCCATCGCATCTCGGAGCTATGCGCGTTACCAAAGCCAGCGTGTGCGCGCTATTATTTATTGTTCTATACGCCTTTTAAACAAAACTGTGTAGTCGACTGTCAGCATAAATGCGTGTTAGAAGCAGCTGTCTGGGGTGTGATTTAATTATGTTAGCATAAAGGCGTGATAGAGACAGCTGCTTGCTTCGGTTTTTAGTACTAGTACTAAAACTAATATAAACAAAACAAACGGGATCTCATTGCTATTGAGCTAGCTGGTAATAGAAAATGAATAAATAAAAACGTTGGAACATAACTAAGCAAGCAAAAGCGTTGAATAATTGTTCCAAAAGGTTTCCAAGGTTACCTGTTGGTTGTTTCTCTAACATCAGAATATTATAGAAAGTATTGTACAGTGTCTATTATAATCATCCAAGAGACCATGTATTAGCTGAAATCTATCTTATTAACAACTACAAAATTTCTATGGCATGTGAAATATGTTTAATTTAAAAATTCAACATAGACACAAATGTAAATCTTTGAAAACATCTTGAAAATATATTAAAAAATCAAATATTAATTTCATTGCAAATGTGGAAAGCTTAGCGAATATTCTTTATTATTGTGATATCTGTATACCGCTGCAAGAAATTTAGCTAGAATTTCCTTTACACAATGCAGATGTTACATTTTTGCTTGAACTCATTGAGTCTGATAATGAAGCAAGATAAAGCCCACTTATTGTCAAATCCTGTTACTCGTCTTGTCAGCGCCAATAAAATTTAGCATTCACGGCACGAAGAAACGCGTTTGTTCCCCAAAGCTTCAACGTAAATAAATTTGACGGCCTTTTTAAAAATTCCTCTCTCGGTACAGAACAAGCCCCATTGTGTATATTTCTGGACATATTTTTGTGCTGGGGAAGAAGGGATGATAACAGCGGGCAACGTATGAAGGTGGCGGCGCTGTTTTATAGCGACAAGGGCATTGTAGTCGACCGGAACTGATAAAAAGGTGAAATATAGTCCGGGGACGGGAGTTATGGATGAACTTGACGGGGACCACACCTAAATCTTAGAACCTGCCATCGAAATCTATAACCGATAAGCATCTTTCGAAACTAAGGAATTTATTTTTGTTTTTGTGTTGAAACAGGAGCGGGCGATTAATGTTTTTCGTAAAGATGCCACCTTGGGAAATACTGTTCAAAACAAACATTTCATAAATTTATTTCAAAACAGAACTTTTCTAATTTTTAATGAAACTACTCTATTGTAGCACTGTGTCCGGTGTTATAATAACCATATTGTGACATCAAAGTAGATAAACTCTTTGAACGATGGCTTCCAAGCGATGCCGTGTTTGTCAAGAATAAAATTTACTTTAAGACGACTTCTTCAGAACTTTGTTTATGCCTTCATTCTTCCATAGAGTGACGATTTCTTCTAAACGATTATTTTCGAAGTGTAATGAGAAATGTTTTAAAAAGCAATTAAATACTGGGTTTTTTGTAGTTCGTTATAGCTAAGAGCTTTGGTATTTTGATACATTTAAACATACACGGTGCCTAACTTAAATGTACACAGCTTTAAGCAGGTGAGTATGAAACACACATTACATTTCAATGGCGATTGTAATGTGTGTTACATACTCACCTGCTTAGAGCTGCGTACATTTAAGTTGGGCACCCTGTATAGTACTGCAGTACTGTACAGAAGCCGATGCAAATATATTTTCTGTTGAGTAACATATTGAGGCTGCGCAGCTTTATTCCAAACAGCCACCACTGATGCTAAAATCAGATGACTTGAACCAACAAGATCATGAAATAGTCTCAGATTTAGAAAGACACAAAAGTGACATATGGACTGTGCCAACAACTAAAAATAAAGATAAATATAAGACACGGATAAGAGATATATTTTGTTTTAGTGGTAAAGAATATACCCACAGCGCTCACTTCAACGTTTGTGCTTTAATATATAAAAAATACGAAAACAACAATAAGTCCATACAACACACCACATGATTCAGGTCCCACTGAGCTTCTCAGTCGACAGAAATCCTAATAAATATTTATACTCTGCACATAAATAAACTTGGCGAAATAATCAGCAGCATAAACAAGGGCAAAAAGTATTTATATAGAAGGTCCCTAATTCAAGAATTGGAAACATAGTAGTAGTAGTAGTAGTAGTAGTAGTAGTAGTAATGAATAAGGTTAATGAGCAAAGTTAAAGCAAAATATAGGTATTGAAGAATACCTATTTAAGAAGCAACTAGCGCCAGAAAGTGTGGTAAATAGAATAGAGCCAACTATAAACCATGGTTCATCACAAATTTGAACTGTTGAAAAGAAAGGAACTGAATGTTTACAAAAACGACTGGAAGCAACAAAGCACATATGAGTACATCAAAGCAATGCGAATATGTAAAAGCAAAGCACAACAATCTTGCGAAAGATTTTCCAAAGAACACGTACGGTGCTGCAAAAATTCAAAGAACCAATTAATGAGGAAGTTTCAATAGCATCTATCACCCCCGATAAACCCCATACTTTAAATAATTATATGAAGAAAAAATCACTAAAACCAACCAAACAAAAATATCTAGATCGAAATTACTAGTAGAAAATACTTTCCCATAACCAATAAAAAATCAGGGAGAGACATTAAGAAATAAAACAATAAAATCCCTAGGTCGAAACTATATATCGAAGGAGATGAAAAAGCCGGAGGTGATGCCTTAGTCGAAAAAAGTTGCTCAAGAACAACTGAGGATCAAGTACCTTGGATAAAAACATACCATCATTCTTCCTATTTCGAAGAAGGGGAGAAGAAATTATTCAAGCAGCGATCGAGAAATTTCCATGACAATTGCAATATCAAAACTAGTATCCCCAAAAATGTCACAAGAAATAAATATTAATGAAGAATATCAAGGATTCTAGACACATAACCATCTTCAAGAAGAAAAGATGAAAATAATTTGCAATATATCTAAGCTCCACATTGCGAGCAAATTATAATATTTATATCTCTTTCTCTCTCGAGCCCCACTTACGGTGCCAAATGTAATATATCGCCCTATTTGCGGTGTTATTTGTGTTAATGTTGAATGTTTATCCGGGGTGTTATTTGTATTAATACTCCACTTTGAAACTTCAAATGATATTATAAACCATTTACTTGCTTCATCAAAATTGTAATATATGTATATCAACTACACTTGTAGCACAAAATGAAATATACCCTTTGGATACTTACTGTAAAGAAATACTATCACTTTTATAAGTTCGTTTATACACCTACCTTATTTCTTAATAAAGTCGGTAAAAGTGGACGTATTTCACAAATTAATTTGATATTTAAAATTATATCATGTGTTTATTATTGTTTATGCCTCGACTAGTCTTTTTTTTAACAATAATAATCCAAACTCTCAGCTGAATAGTTTAGTATTCAACTAACAACTTCTCTTTATATATTTTTAATGAATGAATCCCTTTTTAAATAGATCAATAATTTAATTTTATGAATTAAAATCACACCTCAGGTACCTACTTCATAAACTTAATATGTATGTTCAGTTTGTTAGTAGTAAACAGCAGTTTGATCTGACATTACAGAATAAAAGAGTTGTCAAAAAGTAATTTAATCAATAGTTAATCTTTCTCCAAACTGTATTAAATTAAATGTAAATTCTAATATTATCCTAGCTACAAATGTTTTAATTTCAAAATATAATTGCTGAAAACCGTTGAGTACTCAAATCACTATTGAATTTAGAAACATAATTCTTCTAAAATTAAGTTTGAAATATAATTACAATAGTTTAAAGATTTGTCGCACCAAACTCACTTTCAACTCTTATTTCTTATTATTTTATAAGAAACTGTCACTGATCTTACTGATGTTTATATTCTGTACTTGAACGCTCTACTTCAACTTCTGACTGCACAAAGTCTAGTCAGCAAAAGCCCTCTTGGTTGTTCTCGATCAATTCTAAAGCTCGTTGTAGCCCTTTGAACTTTTATTACTTGAACAGACAACTAACACAGCATACCACAACACTCAGTTTCACTGCTTCTATTAGCTTCGTAGTATTTTATTATTTTCAATAGAATATACAACTTTAAATGAATTCAAATAACCTTTATAATAATTGTGACTTGAAATCAAATTTGAATGTAGAGAATACTGTATTACTACTACAGGATCAAAAAGACAATTATACTATCACAATTACGAGACTTTTTCCTTTAACATGAATCGTTACTCAAAAATTCAAAATTCAAGTTATTTATTATTTTCATTTCTCATAGTAATAACCCTGTCGTTGCCTTTACTACTCCCACCAGTCCATGCAAATGTTATATCACATGTACTACATTAGCTATCTGGATATTAACATTTCAATTAAATGTAACATGCATCCTCCATGCTACATTACCAATTTCAATGATAAATGCAATATCAAAAGTATTTAAAAAACAGTTACCTCAAAAATCTCTCTAGGTATAAATATTAATGAAGAACAGCGAGGATATATTCATTGCAAACAACTAGGAAAAAAAGTTATTAAATTATTTTTTTTTTGCAAAGCATCGATAAAGTAGGAAGCCAATTCAGAACGCAGGGAGACTATACTGAAAATTTGGCGTGAACGTTAGCAACCGATTTGACAAGAAACTAACCTGCACGAGCAAACATGATAATGTCTTACAATGAGCACTGAGGCAGAGAACTTGTATGCAAAAATAGGAACAAGAGAGAAGCCACTTAGAACATACTCAACAGATCAACCTTTATGATGATGACAAACCAGATATTTTTAAAAACAATAACTATTATTTTTTGTGTGATTTCCTGTACAGAGTTCCTCGTTGCGCTAGATGGTAAGTTTATAGTTTACGTATTATCAGCTTAGCTAATATACGTATTTTTTAGACCAACAGATGCAAGGAAATAATTTTAAGAAAACATCTCTAACAGATTAGAGTGAAACATTTACAAAATCCATATGTTTAAAGCCGCCAATCACGACTATATTCTCAGTAAAGCCAGTGACAGATGGAATGAAAGTATTTATACAGGAAGTAGGAAGAAATCAAATTTGCCGCTCTGTCGGCGTCTACGGAGAAAATCCCTTAAAGTTAATGTAATCATATAATGATACAGAGGTAAACATCAAATCTAGGGAAACAATTAATAAAAACGAAACGAAAGTGATAATTACTGACCGTCGAGGGACACATTGATAGCACCTGAACTGATATTACAAAATAGTATAAGAAGCTGATCCTTCTCGGTCTTAATGTATGACTATAATTATTGAACCCTTAAGATATATCTACATATCTATATCATATAGAGACCTTGGAAATATGAAATATATCTTATAACAGAAGAGCGTTCAGAGAAACTAATAGTTCGGGATCGAATACGAAGAACAAGGAGTAGACAAATATCAGCGATAAGGTGCATGGAGACAAGTTGTGCACAATGACGTCTTATATTATAAAGCTCAAAACTAGTGAACAACTACATACAGTGTGTACATAAAGTAAGGAATAAATTCATTATCTAGAAAAGGGAAAGCTTTTCGGAAAAATCCTCAGACATGTCAACCTTTGTTTTAAGATGCGCATCTTTTGACGTTCTAGTCGCATTGGTGACATCATTACTGTTCCGGATATGACGTCATCGACATTTTTTTCAAATAGCAACCTCTATTTTTGACAGCGCCATTTAAAAGAGCATATTTTTCTGCCCACAACACATCAAAAGTTTTGTCATGTTACATAAGAAAATTTTCGATAAAATTAATGTTATAGTGATTTAAAATTAATTTATTTTATTCAGTTAATTGAACAAACTAATTAATTCAGGGGACTCTAAAACGTGAAGATCTGTTGAAAACTCAATTTGTAATTTTTGAGGTGAATCCAATACTTCCTTTATCGTAAAAGGAAGTAAAAAACATGAAAAGTCATAGTGACAATTTGGAAAGTACCGAAAGATCAAATGTTTTACTTTTGGCAGTATACTAAAGTGTATTGTCAGTCTATGTCAAATTCGAGAGGTGAATAGGTTAAGTTTTGTTTGTTATTTGACACAGATTGACGCAAAACTTAACGTACAAATTTCGAATTTGGCATAGCTTGACAGTGCTACCAACACTGCAGTAGTAAGTGACATGACTTTATTCCACTAGTGGCATGTTTTTTACTTCCTTTTACGATAAAGGAAGTATTGGATTCACCTCAAAAATTACAAATTGAGTTTTCAACAGATCTTCACGTTTTAGAGTCCCCTGAATTAATTAGTTTGTTCAATTAACTGAATAAAATAAATTAATTTTAAATCACTATAACATTAATTTTATCGAAAATTTTCTTATGTAACATGACAAAACTTTTGATGTGTTGTGGGCAGAAAAATATGCTCTTTTAAATGGCGCTGTCAAAAATAAAGGTTGCTATTTGAAAAACATATCGATGACGTCATATCCGGAACAGTAATGATGTCAGCAATGCGACTAGAACGTCAAAAGATGCGCATCTTAAAACAAAGGTTGACATGTCTGAGGATTTTTCCGAAAAGCTTTCCCTTTTCTAGATAATGAATTTATTCCTTACTTTATGTACACACTGTATAAAGAAGATGGTGACATTTATAATACGTTCAAGCGTTCCTGTTCCTATCATTATTGTTTCTGATATTCATTAAGCCACCTCTTGAACAAAGGTATTCAAAACAGTCCTTGTACTTGACTTGACTTTTCCCTATTATCAGATTTTTTAACTTCTACATACTCTGGAACTTCTTTGTGGCGCTTGAATGACCATGCTATGTTTTGGGTATTTCGCCACATTACCAAATAAAAAATATTAAAACATGAACGTTTCGGAAGACAAATCTATTTCCAAAAGAGTAAGCAATAGGCTAGGCAACAAGTAGATATGATTCCTACTTGTTTCCTAGCTACCAAAGTAAAAATTGCATTTTCTATTTCGGTTACTCTTATGCAAAATAGTATTTCAATCTTTTTCAACACATGGAATAGCCATGTTCTATAAAATGTTATGCAACCTCTACATAGCATTTGCTTCTCTGTAAATACAATGACTCCTTATCTAGATCTTTAAAAATATACAACTTAATTATTATTGGATAACAATAATTTGGAGTACAAGGGTATATATAATTCCTGAAATTAAATAGTATATGCTGTTAATGTATAATAGTTATTTATGTATTAAGGGCATAATTAATAGATTATTGCACGCGGAAATGCTTAAAGTGCGACGCAAAACGGAGAGCCTTAAATTTCCAGAGAGCTATAATCTTATTAGGCACGTGGTACATACGTTTTATTTTATTTAGGTTCTCAAAATTGACAAAATTCAAGAATTCAGTATTTTGCCTACAGACTACAGCGTTATAGTGCTGGCGCTGTCAACGTTTGGTGTGCTGTAGATTGTTGGTGTTGTTATACTACATTCTTGGTGCGTGTTGTACTGCTTCGCAACTTTATAGGCCCTAGAACCATAAAAGCCATTTTACGCCCGCTATTAAGGGTCAATAACGTAGATTATGTTTACAAAATAAAATAAACAATTAACAGCAGCAATTAATTTTAGCAAACTAATAAAATAAGTCTTTTAAGATTGATGGATGGGAACTTATTTGTTTTAAAATATTATATAATAGAGGGGTGATAAATATCTCGTACAGAACCTTAGAAAACTCGACTAACATTATTTAAAACATATTAATACTTACTACTAGTTAATAAAATGAAAGGAAACTATTAGAACTTTTATTTTTTTTGTGAACAGATTTATTAATAAGTTAATTATTAATAAAATAAGTAAAACTACAATTGATAGTTTCTTAATAAAGCAAAATTTAAAACGAAACCCAAAACTTATTATAAATGATTTTTGCTATGACTTTTATCGTTGCTAAACGTGGAGTATCCTTTAGAGGTTCGTCTAACTTAATTCGAGAGACACTGGGTTGTTTTTGGGTATGCTTGAAGTTGTAAGCCGGTATGAGCAAGCATTAACAAATCATTTGAGAGAAATGGAAAATTATCAAATTTAAAAAAATAATAGATCTAGAAATTGCAAAGCACGTACTTTGTAATCATTGCAGATCCTGCATCGAATTCTACTCATTTGGAACGAACAACCTTTATATTGCATTTTGTTATTGTTCAAACTGATAAAAATGACGAATATGAAGTTTTTGAGAAATTTTTGGAATTTGTTGCCCGAAAACAGGAGAATGTATTGCAAATTTATTTTTTTTAAATCTGTAGAACACCGCATTCCAATTAGTGACTGTTTAGGACAAGGCTACGATAGTTGCTCTAACATGAGTGGTATGTACTACCGGGTGTCCATTCTCAAAGTCGAATATAGGCAATCATCATTAGTGCATTCACTCGTTCTTCATTGAAATAATTCATTTTTCTGTAGATAATTTTAACAAACGTTGACAGAAAATACCTGATCTACGCCAACTAATTACCATTATTTTTTGACAAATGCTATCGAACTTGAAAAGCAAGGCATGGCATATGTAAAAATTCCCAAGCTTTAAATTAGTATTTTAAAATAAAAAGCGCATTATTGGTATCATTTGATACGTAACAATTTTATATTTCCATTGATACCATTACCTTCCCTGTAAGTTGAATTGGCGAGCAGGAATCGACAAAAACGTTTAATACAATGTTAATCGCATATGAGAACGGACACCCGGTATAAAGGAGCACGATGGCGGATTTTACAAGTTAATCCTAAGCACTTTTTTCTTCAATGCATGTCATAGCTTAAATTTGTTAGAAGGGTATACAGCAAAATGTTATCCAGAATCGATTACATTTTTTGGAGTTTTGCAGAAACTATGTAATATCGTCAATGGCAGTCATAACGTTGGAAAATATTAAAGGGCACTCAGATAGTTCTACAGTTTATGAATACTAGATGGTATGGAGTAGTGTGTTAAGCTATTTGATTATTGAAGAACGCAAAAATATACTTATAAGATTTGTATCTAGTATAGAAAAATGACGCAAAAGCCAGTCAGATTTCCAGGTGGCCAAGAAGACTAAAATAAATATTTCGTTATAAAGCTTTCAATAATGTACAGAACTCAATTTAAAATTCTTAAACATTTATGTACAAATCAAATGAAATTATTCAAAATCAGCCGATTCTATTACTAATGCAATATAAAGAAGATATCAATAAGGAAATCTTGCGTCTGAAATCCATATAGGTACTACAATAATATCAGTGAAAATAATTTTCCACCAGTTCAATTGTTAAGTAGAAAATATTAAAGTTGCGTTACTATTTCCAAATATAATAATTGGTTAAAGAATATTTCGCACTTTGCCGATAAGATAGCATAAGATGAAAGTATTTTATCTGGAATTAAGAATGTTTGAAGGTCTTGAATAGCTTAAAAACCCTTAACAAATTTAAAAACTTCGTGTATTTAAAGTTTTTTCTATATTTTTTAATATATTATTATTAATATAATAGCTTTAGTTACTTGTGTCTTAAAAATATAATTCGATATTAAAAGTGATTACTAATATTTAAGTGGTAAAGAGAGACGTTCTTTCTTAGTTTCCATTATAAAACCACGGAAAAATAAAAACATCCCTTTAGATGGAAAAATACTGAAGGGGTCCGGAAGTTTCACAGCACGGCCCTGTTGGTATGCACTAAAATAATTATGCTTTAAAATATATAGATAAGCATAAGACTATCCTTAACCTCCAAGAAGCTCTAGCAATTATACATCTGTTAACAACAATTAATAAATAAACAATTAATAGCCAATCTACAAAATATATAAAACAATCAAACACATCTATTGGTGGATTTCTGAAAACTACACTAAAGTTCACTTGCATTGTTGAAAACTGCATAATTATGTTTGAGTAATTTGATAAAACGTCTTTACCACTTATTTATACAATTTAACAATTGTTTAAAGTTCTATTGACTAGTTTCGGTTCTCGTAGTAGAATGTGAACAAAAAATTTGTTAATTAAGAAACAACGTCCTGCAATTTTAATTCAAACTTTGTTCTCATGCTATGAATGAAAGAACATGCCAGCGTGACTTTTAAACATGCTGCTGATCACTGATAAGATACGGTTTCAGTTTCTTGAAAAGCAACTTCATTTAAATTCGGTTAGCGGAAATGTGACAAATGTAGTTACATACTACTTAATTAAGTATAGCAAATTGTTACAACAAAAACGTTGATGAAAAGTCCAACTTGCACCAGAATTTGGAATCTCTATGGCAGTGCATAAAAATATGAAAAATAACGGTCATACATTTGTGACCATACAGTACCAAGCAAAATTTATTTGCTAGTTGCCAGCGATTGTTACAATCTATTATGCAGGTCTTTTGTGGCTGAATATTTGGAGCGACGCCAAAGACGCCGAAACGTAAATACTCCGGCAAATATTTTATGCAGCTTCCAAGGGCCCGATTTTTCCACAAAGTAAACAATTCAAACTCACCTTCAGCAACTCAGAGGAGACCCATCATAGCGCCCTTCGCGCGACGTCCATTGAAAAGTCAAAATGTGAGCACTTGGTGTTAAAAGGAGTCATTGCGGCTTGTGCCTGGGCAAACTCATGTTTATGCAAAACAGGTTTATGCGGTCAGGGGCTTGTTAATTACAGAAACATGTTTAATGTCCATGTCGGCGACAGAAGCACCATCGATCAGGACGTGCCTCTATTTTGATCCTGGAGGATGCACACGCGGTAACCCAGAAACGTCATTAGCACGCGAATTCGAAATAATGCAGAGGAATATATCGGGCCCTTCCTGCTGGCACTGCTTTATGGAACTCCTTTCCTGCTGAAACACTTGCGGCAAGGCAGGAATCAGTCAATGGTGCAGGAAGACAGTGTTGACAGGAAGTGTAGTGCAGGTCCTGCGGAACACGTAGCGCCGGCAGGAATGGCAGGAAGCAATATCGCAAGTGGCGGTTCCTTTAGGGGCGGGCCGCCCCCACTATCGCCGGCACCACCTCTCAGGGGTTGATTACGCCGCTGTTGAGTTTCCCTGCGGACCTGATTTTCTTTGCTTCTGCTAGCAGGATTGAGCTTTGCCCTCTTCTGCTGGCCAGAGCGTTTTTGAAATGTTGGGTCTTATGTGATAAAACTGTGCCAATCAACGTTAATATATGATATATGATATTTATAAAATGTAAATTACTTATTCCTATTTACATTACAACATACATAAAATACACATACAATGGTATCCTAATCTGTTTTGTTCATATATAGCGTACAAGACCAACCACAAAATCTTTTAAGGGTCATTCTCTAAGGAATCTCCCATTACACTATAGTATTATTCAATTTCGAAGCTCACCATTGACATTTTGTAAGCTCAAAATAATACGAAGACGATTAAATTAGGACAAAGTTCAAAAACTGTATTTGCATAACAGTGGTTTTTTAGCTTAAAAACACATATTTTCAGTTTACGTTTTTTATTTTCCAGTAATAAATATTTTCTACATACCAGTGGAAGATATTAATTGAAAAAGTCCACCATTTTAACGTTAGTTCATAAGAGATATTCAGGGTGTTCCCGAATAGTTACAAAACGATAAGTAGCTTGATTAATTAAGTAAAAATGATTAATAAACTTTTTCTCTTCAATGTTTTGTTTTCGGATAAAATTCTCTACTTGAGAATAATACAGTATTAAGTCTATTTTTTGTATTTTTACTGAAATTTTATAATAACTCCTATTTCTAATGCAATACTGTATTCAGTCCTATCTTAATAAATAATGTAGTTAGCGTGCCTAATAGTTATTTATGTATCAAGGGCATAAAACAGGCATTTTTGTCCCGCGGCCTGAAAGTTATAGCACGCGGTGCGGAGCACCGAGGGCTATAACACGTCAAGGTCCAAAAACGCTGGTTACGCCTGAGGTGCATACAAAACTTTATGTACGATCGAAATTTTAAAAAGGTAGAATCAGATTATATAAAACGTGAAATGAAAACAGGACAATTCTTATAATTATTTTAGATGAATGGTACCTTCGTAACTAGGTAGTATGGTTTTCATTAATATGTGTTTGTAAATTATAACTAAAATGACATCAGCGAGCAGTAAAATTCTTTTTCGCCTGCTAAAATAACGTCAGCGAGCGATAATAGTAATTTACGTTACAAGTATAGACAGTGGAGCTTTTCAGTACGAGTGAGATGTATAATTTCGAGATGAGTATGGAAAAGCCACTTCCATACGAGTTTCGTAGATTTTTTCGTACACTAGCATACAAGATGGAATAATAAATTTATCCTCTCATCTGAATTTGCCGTAAAATTTATTAATTAGAAAGGTGCACTTTGCGGTATTTGTACGACAAAGTAGTTTGCCGTGCGAATACCGCAAAATGTAACGTTCTAATTAATAAATTGTACGGAAAAACAGCTCTTTCAATGATAGTGTACGAAAAAAAACTATTTTACGCCCGCTGACGTCATTTAGCGGGCGAAAATAGTATATTATATGCCAAGGAACAAAAGTGCATCATTTGATCCCGCGAGTGAAGTTTATTGCCCGAAACGAAGTCGAGGGCAACAATCACTCAAGGGATCAAAGGCACTTTGGCCCGCAGGAATATACGCGATTGTTTGCACTCCCGGATCATGATTTTGCGGGTTTTAAAATTTATAGTTTAGATTCGAAAAATGAATGGCTTTGGAAATGTAAATGAGTAACTAAGGTAATGTTGTAAATAATGTCACTTTGAAGAACCACAGTTCCACCTTTAATCCCTGAGGAATAAAATTTTTATTTAATCCCTCAGGGATTAAAAGTGGCACTTTGGTTTTTCAAAGTGACGCCTAAAGAAGGTCGTTTAGTCCCAGGAGGGCTAATATACTGCTCAACAAATGAACTGGATCACCCATAAAAATTGTGTTTGTTACATTATGTCGTGGAATTTATACATAAAAGTTTTTGTTTTATAGTATACTTGTATTAAGCATATTTAATTGTACTATCCTTAAATTTTAACTAAAGCATTATCAAAATCATATTAATGAAATTTTAAAAAATTAAAAAAACTATATTTAACAAAAATAAGGGGAAGAACAAAAAAAAGGAAATTAATAGTTTTGGCAACGATGTGGCATACTTTGTACGCAATGTTCTATCAACGTTTGGGAAAAATTCAAAATGTTTAACTGATAATATTTTATTAATGGACTTGGTTTTATTTAAAACAAATTATCCAAAGAAATGCTTTTTATAGTGAACAGGAATAATCGTTCCAGTCTCCCTCAGTCTTTGATTGGCGTCTCTTATTACTACATGATTTGGATGTCTTCTGTGGGGGAATCGTTCAACATAAATCCTAGCAGCTTCATTATAATTCTGACTACATTTGCCAAGAATCAAAATCATGTCTGCATATTCATATACTCTATACTCCATGTTAATACAACAACAGCAACGAAAACTCAGCTTAAACAATCAGTCAGAATGTAAAATTTGAATTTTCAACTTTTTACAATGACAAATTACAAAACAATAAAAGCAAGAATTTCAAAAATAATCAAAAAACCATGAGTCTACATGGTTGCCATATTTTATTTGTCTTAAAGGTGTTGTTGTTATCACCACTTTTAAGCAGAATCCCGATAGTTCACAGAACGCGTCAAATGATTCATTATTGAACTAAATATATCAATTAATTTGTTCTCATAATTTTCTTGCAATTTAGTAGGTATAAAGATATCTGCTTTACCACCGTCGTACAAGGAAACTAAGCAGCAGAGGAATTTTTTTTCGCAGTTTTGCATTAAGCACTACCTAATAGGAGACACTATTTACCTGCAGCTTTATGGGCATTTCTGGGGCGCCCTGTATACTATATATAGTAGCTTTATGCAAAAGTTTGATAATAGTATAACCAATAGGACCGGAAGTCCGACATTAATCCTCAAATACATGCATTGTCAAAACGATTGCAACATAACCTAAAAGCTGTCACATATTTACGTCAGCAATATTTTGCCTGGTAACACAGATATTTAAGGATGAAATGCTACTTTACATTTTTGTGTTTGCAAAAAATATTAGAAATAGCGAAATTTGTGAAACGTTTCATGAGATTAACTTATTGTGAAGAATAAGGATTAAGTTAGAACTTTAAAAATGTAATGTTAATTACTCTGTTCTAGTAAAACAAGGTTTTTAGTAAAAGTTAATAAATATTATACACTAAGTGAATTAAATATATGTTTATTCACGAAAAGATGTTAAGCTATGTCCACTATGTGCTCGTGAGATCCTATCTTTGAGTGAATAAATGTTTAATTCACGTGGCGTATATATGTTTTTAATCAATTTTGACGAAATTTTGAATAAAAAAGATTCAAATCAAGATATAAACTTGCCCATTCATCGTCGATTTGATCTAAATTTTAGTAGTTATATATTACACACTACAAAGAGAAAGAGTAATTGAATGTAAATATTTGTAGAAATAATAAAAATATGTTGTTCTTCATTGAAACTTTTATTTCACTTGTGAATAATAGACTGTTTATGAAGGTTGTTATGGAGTTAATACTGTCACTTTAAACTGTCAAAATTGAATAAAGAGATGTATTTAATTTTATGCCAATTTACAATTTAAATTGAAAGTAAGATAGTTACCTATTTATTAGTACATACGTGTAAATATAGTTGAAGCTGCTTTTAATCATGTGTCACGAGTAATTAGTATTTAATAATTTTCTTAAAATTATTGAATTGCGAATAGAATAATTGCCATTTCGTTATTAAATAATCATTCATGTTATTATTTGCTGGAGGTGCAAAACCAGAAAGCTGAACAATAATTTATTTATAATCCTGCAGTTCTTGCTCATTTTCTGATACATTGACGGTGCTGATGATTTCGCAAGATTCTAGACATTTAAATTGAGTATTATCAGAAGGTGTAATAATTAATTTCAATTCAAATGGATTTTGCAGCTGTTCTACCTTGTGTTGGGTGCTAGCGAATAGTGTTGGCACTACGCTACCTTTCAGTTTCCTTTTCCAGTCCATTATGTTTTTCACATTCCCTCAAAATGGACCTTATAAAATAAAGGGCCAATTATATTATTTTATATCAAACATAAGTGTATTTCACAATGCTGATTTATTTGTAGATGTCTAACCAACTCGGTTTACCCTCTCCTTCCACAGCTTTCTATGAATATGTGCTGATGGAAAATATTTCATCACATATCATTTATTATCGCTGTTGCTGCATCCAACAGCAGAACAACCAGCCATTTTAGTTACCAAGCAGTATTGACTTTAATTATTAAAGAAGTGTAACCCAGGTAAACCAAAATAATATATCCGTTAAGCTAACGATTTCATTTTGCTCAGGAAATTTAAGGATTAATGGCGGCACCAATAAAAAAGTTGACCACGTATTTATTGTCCATACTATTATCCACGGCCTGCTGAATTGTGTGACAAACGTCACTTTATACGGCCTGCGCATCGTCGCCTGCGTTGATAGGTTATGTTAGTAAACAGGCAGTTTTTTGTTAATCAAGGCAGGCGACGCTCGCCATAGGTGAAGTTTCGCGACTTTCCACAGAGCGTTGTATGCCCACGAGCGGTAGAGTTCCTATATGTACTAATTAGAGTTGAGCCATTGGATCCACAAATCAAGGACCATGTGATATAGCAAAGATATATTTCAGTTGTTTCGTTTGAAAGAAGTACGCATAAAGTTTAAAATTGGCAAAAATCAGGTAATCCATGGTTTGTGGATCCAAAACAAGTCATCCTACATGTCCCAACTCTTTCATATACAGGGACTCTAACGAGCGGCAGAGCCAGTAGATATAGGAGAGTACCGCCACGTCCGCCATGTTTGTTCCTTTGTTATATGCGTCACTTTGAGGTTTGTAGCACAATTCCGTCAACGTGTATTTATTGGCAATTCGAAATTTTACTTAAAATTGGCAAGACTGTAAGTCTCTGTCAAATTCGAGGTTAGTAGGTTAGATTTTGTTTGTTATTTGACACAAACTGACGGAAAATATAACCTGCTAACCTCGAATTTGACATAGACTTACAGTCTTGCCAATTTCAAGCAAAATTTTAGACATAACTCAATCAGTCATTGCTGATGGAAACAAAAACGGCGGCATTTTTACGGATCAAAGAATGGCGGTACTCTCCTATATCTACTGGCTCTGACGAGCGGTAGAATCCCTGTATATAGGATACTAAGAGTTGGACAAACACCGGGATACATTTTAATTGGTTTGGATCGCTTTTTACAAGGCATGTGTGTTAAAAGTGCCTTTTTTACATATTTTGTAACATATTACGACCGAAAGTATCGCATATGCAACTCTAAATTTTAACTAAATTGGGCGTAGGTATATTCCTAATAGTCGGTTCTAGAGATTCTAAGAATAATCAATACTCTGAAAACTCTCCCATCAAAAGCAAGTTAGCAAGATTGGTTCCTATAACCTCTTTGTTCGACATATGTTAAATATAATAATAATAATAATAATAAAGTATTTATTTTGGTGAAGGGTAGATGTTATACAGAACACAATTAGAAGTAATATATAGATTATACACACCAAAATCACAAGGTTCAGTTCAGTTAAACTGTTTTTCAACTAAACCTTGAAATAATAGAAGACCAGTTATATACAATTAATGCCTACATTAACTAAGAAAAATTACACTAAAATCTAAATAAAATGTTACTTAGCAAAGCCATATGAATACGAACAACTAGCTGTATTATATTAGCAGGTACCATGTTACTAATTCTTTTCTAAAAGATATTTAAAGTACCTAATGTTTTCTAAAGGAAGTAGTAGATAATTCTTTTAACGGATATGGTATTTCATTGTACAGTGAGCGCCAAAAAGCATTGGTCAGTTTCAATTTGTAATAACAATTTATTTGCTTAAATTACACAGTTAATCAAAACTATTTCTTAAAGACCAAGAATGGGAGATTCACTTATGAAAAATTCTGTCGGTTAAATGACTCCCCTCATAGCTTCAATATTTTCTCGAATAAACATTATAAGCTTTTCCAGATTTCTTATCTTTCTTGTAAATACTCTGCTCTTCAAGTAATCAAAAAGAAAAAAGTCAGGAGTGGTTATGTCCTGCGATCTCGAAGGCCAAGGAGGGTCACCACAGCAAGAAATCAGTTTATTTGGAAACGATTGTCGTAGGAGATTCGTATTATTTCTTGCGGTGTAATTGGTAGCACCGTCCTGTAGAAACCAATATTCATTTACTATCTCCTCTTCTATTTGCTATAAAGATATCTTTAAAGCATGTAATGTCTTTGAGATGTAACCGTTACCGTTTCACCAATTTCCTCGAAAAAATGAGCCCCGACAACCTTTGACTATGAAACAGCACACCAAACTGTCACTTTCGGAGGATGTCAAACATTGAAACAAAACTCCCAAGTTTTCTATTTATGAAGAAATTATCATTGATTCCATAGGTGAAGTGTATGGGTTTTTATTAGGTATTGAAACTGACCAATGCTTTTCACATTTCGTCTAATTTTATTTCTACGAAGGCATTTCATTTTCATGCATGTTCAGTTCTATTTTTGCATCCAAATTCACAACAAAACCCAATACCTAAAACTTAAACTTTGATAAAATTAGTTTTTCTTCAAACGGCAGTAAAATATGGCATTATACTGCTGGATTGATGATGCTAAACTGTCACTTTATTGCCAAGGGGCAGATAATATTATCTGCCGCTGACGAGCGGCAGATAAAGTTATTATCTGCCGTTGACGACATTATCTGCCGCTCGTCAGCTCACACTTTAGTGCCGCTCACACTTTAGTGCCGCTCACACTTTAGTGCCGCTCGTCAGCGGCAGATACTATTATCTGCCGCTGACGAGATCAAGTAATTTTCTTCGAATTTTGTTCAGAAAGTTGTAAATAATTTGTTATAAAAACGTTTTAAGAAAAAATACTATATGTTATTCGGAGCAAAAGTATCTTTATGTGGCTCGGCTGATAACCCGTCCAGCCTCGCCACATAAAGTTTTGCTCCTAATAGCATAATATACTATTTCAGTCGACCTACCTATAAAATCTGATTTTACGGACGCTTTTACCTAAGAAAACTGTCACTTTGTTGGATACCATTAATTTTTCGTCCGCAAACACTTTTCGTCCGCAAACACTTTACGGCCGCACTTTACAGCCGCAAACGCTTTTCGTCCGTAAACACATTTCGTCCGCAAACACTTTTCTTCCGTAAACGCTTTTTGGTCCTCAACAACTCTTATAATTCGGACTCCACTTAAATTTTGTTTTAAATTATGACGGTCGACGGAAAAATTTAATATGCACCTCGGACGAAAACTGCTTTTTATGGCCTTGCCTGATTGCTTGCCTCGGCTATCGCCTCGGTCAGCAATTTCAGGCATCGTCCATAAAAAGCCAGTTATTCGGCCTAGATACATAAAATAACTACATAAATACATAAATAACTATTTTAGGCTGGCTTATTAGTTTACTGATAACGAAATGTATTTATTTCCAACAGTTTTCAAATATTATATTTAGGGATATAGAAATGTTAAGCTATTCTGCTCTATTATTGTCACATTAAAATGTAAATGTCAACTTGATGTCTTTAAACTTAATAGTCAAATTGTCAAAATTGACACCAAGACACAAAATGGCGCCAACCAATAGAAATCGCGACCACGTATGGCCAAACTGTTGTATACATTGAACCCTATACTCGTTAGAATGGAGTTCAATGGTTGTATATAAAGCAGCTGTAACGAGCGGGAATTTGAAGTTTGCAATATTTGTTAAACTTTCCACCATTTCTTAAAATTTGACACTAATAATATAACCTTCTCGTGTACTTCCTACGTTTAGTTTACTATTATGTTTTTTTATCAGTTTCCTGTTAGTTTTTTCGTGCATTTTCTTATTTATATTATTTGCGTTCACAATTTAATTTGTTAATTAAGTTATTCGTTTTTATCGTTTACGATTTTATTTGATGTTGCTAAAATGGGAAGCGGTTCTGCATATTGTACGTATAAAAGGTATTGTATTGCAACATGCAAATATACCAACTGGGGAAGATTTTATCATGACAAATAATAATTATTACTCTAATACCATTTCCTGCTCTACGCAAGACATTTCTAATCCAAAAAATTCAAATATAAGTTCATGAAATGAAGCATCAGCAAATGCTGAAGGTATGCTTGCTTAAATTTCATAATTTACTTTATTATTATAATTGTAACAAAAATGTTTGGTCTTTTTTAAGCTAGAAAAATATAATTAAACGATGCCATTGGAAATAAAAAATCTGTGGATATCAGAATTTATAACACAACAAATTTTGCAATTACATTCATCAAAATGGCTGGAAACCGGCAATACTCCAAATATTTACATATCTAACAATAACTTGCCTCTTTATAACATTGATTACAAATCTCTATTAATGAAATTTAAAATAAAACAATACTCAAAATCACAAGAAATGAATACTACCCTTCTAAAATGCATATTTAATGATTATACCAATAAAATAACATTTTATACTGATGGATCTAAAAACGAAGACGGCGGTGTTGGATGTACAGTTTACATCCCTCGTAATAACCAATTACGGAAAATTAAACTCCTGATATTCTGTTCTATATACAGTGTCCGCCAAAAAGTCGGCGTAATATGGGATTTTTTTTGTTTTTGATTTTTCAAAAAAACTTTTTACGTCAATAATTTGTGCTTGTCTAAAAATATATTCAGCCCTTATCATATATACCAAATGATTTTTGCTTATTTAAAAAATGGAGTTTTTCGAAATTGTCAAAATCCGAAAAGTGCTATGTTTTGGAAATTAAGTAAGATTTCAACGAGATTTTTGTGTGTTGGTTTTAGCTAACTGAACAATTTCATGGCCAGAAACCCCCTAATTTTTTAACTTTAGCTAAAAATAAATTTTTCAGATTTTTAAATATTTTTCAAAATTTCATATATCAAGATTTAGTATTAAAATTCAATTTTTTGTATGTGAAGACTTTAAAGATTTATAATTGGAAAACATAATATAAAATGTTAATGAGTTCTTTAGATTTGTTATTATTTACCGAAAAGTAGTATGTTTGCATAATTTTTACGTTTTTTATGCAAGGCGCCTTTTAGGAGAAATATTTTTCAATTTTATTTAATATCTATTTAAACGAGAAACTCTAATCTAGCCTTGTTAATAAATTCCTGTTACAAAAATTCTGTAAATATTCTTTTACATTTGTCTAAATGAGGAGATTTTTTAGAACATGTAATTGGATAAAGAAAAATCTCCTCATTTAGACAACTGTAAAAGGACATTTACAGGATTTCATTAATAGGGCTGGATTAGAGTTGCTAGAAGTCATTTAAATAGATATTAATTAGAATTGAAAAATATTTCTGCTAAAAGGCGCTTTGCATAGAAAACGTAAAAATTAAGCAAACATATTACTCTTCGGTAAATAATAAAAAACCTAAAGAAGTAATTAACATTTTATATTATTTCTCCTAATTATAAATCTTTGAAGTACTTATTCACATTAAAAAATCTGAACTTTAATATTAGGCCCTTGTAGTGAAATTTTGAAAAATATTTAAAAAATTGAAAAATTAAATTTGAGTTAAAGTTAAAAGAAATTATGGGTTTTCTGGCCTTGAGATTGTTTAGTTAGTTAAAAATGACATCTTCTAAAAAAATCTCATTGAAATCTTACTTAAGTTCCGAAAAATAGCACTTTTTGAAATTTGACAATTTCGAAAAACTCCATTTTCGAAATAAATAAAAATCACTCGGTGTATATGATAGGGGTTATATAGGTTTTTAGACCGTCAAATTTACTTCGTGAGTTTAAACCTTTGGGTTGCCGAGTGATCGGGTGGAATCGCATAGATACTTCCATGTTTAACTAGAGAATTCTAGAGTTATTTCGCCGTATTTTAGTGGCGAAACTTGACAAATTGATATTGTGTTTAATAATTGACGATGCTTTCCGAAGAAATTTGCACAAGAAGAACATCCGTTACGAATATCGAAAATTGTAGGATATTTGTGCGTCTCTCAATGTGTGTGAGAATTTGGAATTTTAGTGGTCATGAATATCTCCTTTACTTTCTCCTAATCTATGGTTGTGTATGTGTAATATGGGAAAATATCATTTTGAGTGGGGTTAATGGGAGATATGGACGAATGGGTGCCGATAATTCACCTCATTAGAGACATTGTTACACCTAAAATCTGATTACTTGGACTAAAGAGAAAGTGCATTCAGTCAGAAGGCCCTTTTGTTTTCTAGTCTTCACTGCTTATTTTTATTTTTATTGGTCCTCTTGGATTGGTGTTTTGCAGCGTCGCCGTCGCCCGTTACAAAACCTGTGACTGATCGAAGCTACATCAGTTGCTTTGATCAACATTGGATGCGATAGAGAAGCTAACACCTTGCATATTACGTAAATATTTTGCCAGAACTTAAAGGGTATTTATGTAATGTGAAAAATCACTTTATTATTCTCACTATGTTAAAATGGTCTGCCAGACTTGATATATTAATGTTCGATGTGTATTTTCTATGTACTTTGAACTTTGAATATTTGTGTGTGTGTGTGTGTGTGTGTGTGTGTGTGTGTGTGTGTGTGTTAAACATGTATCTATAATTACCATTTTACTGTGAGCGCCGCGTAATTACGTCATAAATTCAGGATTACATATATAGATATATTAGTACGAGAAACTGCCGATTTTGTATTTACGATACCTGTATGTACTTATTAAAAGGAAAATAATACATCTCACTTAAATTGTTCAACATTTATATCTTGTTCCTACTCCAACAAGTTATAGCTTATCAGTGCTTCCGCACTTGATAGGGCCAGCTTTTAAGGTTTCATCTTCATCGCAAGCTACGATACCCATAATACCGGAGAATTTTACGATTTACATTTGCAAGTTGTTGGCTAATTAAATTAGTGAAGCTTGTATTTAAATGTAATCAGTTTAGTATTAATCCACCCCTTCTCTCGAGAAGTTGGCTCACTCGTTAAACGCATGGGGCATGGTATCATTTTTGGGTATTCATAGTTCGCTATCTGGCTTGCTTTGAAAAGTGTTACAATTGTCATTGGTTTGGTGTTATTGATTACTGGAAGCGTTCAGCGTCTAACAAAGTCTTAAATTTGCTAAATTGTGTAACTCAGTGTTGCAGAGTTATTTTAGCCCAGTATAGGTGGCAAAGTTTAGTTGCATGAAACAATTAAAGGTAAGAATTGACAACATGGAATTCACCTATTCGTTTGCAGTAATGTAATATAATGTTTTGATAGTGACAAAATTATAATAAATTGTAGCGATGCATTGTTATTAATTTTTTATTTATCACTACTCCCTGTGCATTGTATATTTGAACACCTTATATATTCAATACTTTTTACGTAGTATTTTTTGTAAGGAAATAGAAAATGTATATGTAATCAAGATTATGAAAACGTTTAAAATAATTTTCAATCAGCCCACGCAATGTGACCATATTTTAAGAGAACCGCCAATTTTAAATAACATATTTATACAAGCCCCCTTACGAAAAAAACTGGAAACGTAAACGGTGAACGCCAAAGTGATGATTATAAGCATTTTAGATGCGATATCTCACGAAAGCTCAATCACGCTTTTACCTGTTGAGCTTTTCCTTTAATTAAATTTACAGTAGGGATATGCTTCGAGTTTAGAACAAGCGTTTCGCTAATTTTCCCTCTTCTTGTGCATATGCGCAGTGGTGCAAAAGAACGATGTAAATGACAAATTCGGCTTTTGTTAGGCAATCAAAACTAAATTAAATTGCAATTTTCTCTAGCTATAAAAACCATTCGTCATTGTCAAAACATACAATTATTCATACGTGCGCAAGTTTGCACGATTTTTGTGCTGGAGCGAGGAGGAAATGAAATTAAGTTTTTGTAAGTTTCGTTGGAGAGCTTTCGAACACCAACACAACGGTGAACAGCTTATGAATTGTTAAATTTATTTCCGTTACCAACGAACAACAGAAAATATTAAAATGTAACAACACTGTGTTTCTTTTGCTATACTAAAGCTTGTCCCTTAAATGTTGGCTATACACTTTTTTATTTATTTATTTATTTCGCACTCAGCCAACAGCCGTTAGGCCAATTATAGGCGTCGCTGTGCATTTATGGGGACTTCCAACCCCACTAACGACTATCACTTGCTATACATTCAACATCAGAACCACATTGTCACAGTTTAATGAAATGTATTTATTTATTTATTTATTACACGACACAGGGATGCTACAGACCGAAGTCCACATGAGCATCCACAAAATAGATCTCTGTAAGGATTTAAATAACATCGACAAATTATCTAAAAACTTAATTAAGTAGTATTATGCATAAAATTATGTAAAACATTTCTGGCACCACTTTTTCGAAATTGAATAAATAAAATAGACAGGTGTAGTTATCTAAAATATATATACAGGGTGGATATACACGAAGTAAGAAGAATGAGGAAAGAAAAGGAAAATTTTGAAAGACTGAAAAGACTAATACTAATTGCAGTAGCAACAACTAGTCTGAAAAGAGCAATTCGGAAAGAGAAAAAAACATTTGGTGTGATACACGCACACAACTTCCTTTTACAGTGATCTTATAATTAGACAAAAATTTTATTTTTAATTTTTAAGCATTTTTAATAAATTTCAAACATTACAAATTCTACAGAAACCATATAAACTAGAAAGTTAGTTCAATAGACAAATTCTCTCTAAAATGTTAAGCCAAATTAAAAAAATTTGTAATATACCGGGTGTTCTATTTAAATTAGGAGTTAATAAATCAAAAGAAAAAACAAAAGAAATTCATTTCAGAGGCATTCAACTGAAAATTCACCTAGCTCACAGCAATACACATTAAAAATGTAATAAAAATCTAAAGTTAAAAAATAGTTAGAGCCGTTTTTTAAAAAAATCGAAAAAACTGAAACGTCACAAGAGTAAACATCATACTTCCGGTTATGCGATTTTCTTCAAAAGCTTGCTGTCGCATCTAGATAATACACACAACTTATATATGAAGTTTCAACGTCGTATCTCTTTTCAGTTGTGAGATATTCTGTTCACACACACACAGAGGCACACAGACTGACAGCCAGACCAATGAACAAAAATATGTTTTTTGGATTCAGGGAACTCTGTTGAAAACTCAATTTCGAATTTTTAAGGTGTATCCAATACTCCCAGAACAACTCAGAGAGCGAAAGAGAGAGTGAAAGATATTGAAACATATGAAGGAAGAAAGGAAGAAATAAACAACGCATTTATCACCTACAATAAATTAATAGTGGATGATAATGCATATACATTAGGAGATTAGAAGAATAAGCGGCTCGTCCCAAACTCGAGGGTTACTTAAACCTCAACAAGTGAAAAATAAACAAAACTTAAAAATAACCCTGACAAACCAACGACGACAATTGGCACAAAATTACTGCCTTCGTACCCTGACCGAACACCTTTTGTTTTGCACTGTTAACAAACGAAAAGAACATATACATAATACAAATAACTACTCGCTTAGCAAAGCTAGAATTCCCAAAATTGGAGGGACATCAACTACAGGAAGAAATAAAAACCAATTGTATAGAGTAGGAATTCTAATGTTCTAAGAAGCGAGAAAAATTGTAATAACTTTTCTTCATACAAAAGGATAGTTATAGATAGTATAATAGGGTATTTAAAAAATATTCCCATTATTAATTTTTGGATTTTCATGAAATGTTTGTAAAGACAATTTGCGGTTTTTCCAAAAACTTAATATATAAAAATTGTAGATAATTGCATAATGTATGATTTTTTGTATAAAACTTAATTGTTATCAAGCAATTATAACATTATACCAGGAAACGGAAAAAAGCATAAAAGTAAGATCCACTTCCAGTTGCCCGATTTTACCAGAAATCACTGAAATTTATTTTAAAAACGAAGATGTGAGCAAACGAAAATAAAATCAAGCTTGGCTTTGAAAATTGAAACATATGTCGATTATTATATCACATTATGTTGGATATGGACTATTATAATAGCTGTCATTTAAATTAAAAACATCTGAAGTAATAGACCACACCATATACCTATGTATTACTTAGTAATACATATATGTACCACACGACTTAATTTTTTCAAAGTCAAGCTTGATGTTACACTTTTAGACAGATCGATTAAACCGTCTGGGCTATAGAGAGAACACAGACAGACAGACAGACAGAGAGAGACAGACTCACAGACTGACATAAATCACTTCGAAATTTTGCTCAATAAACGTCTTAGTAATTAAAGACTCAATATATCCTCACAAAACAACTTAGACATCATCTGATCAAATTTAGGTATTAAGCAAAGTGCAAAAAATAGTATATACACCACGGTAGCGAATCGTCTTATAACCTTGGCGCTTGAGATACTTCGCGCTGCGAGCTCAGTATCTAATATGCGCTCAGGTTATAATACTGCGCTTCGCTACCTTGATATATAATATACTATTTTGCACTACTAGTCTCAGAACGCACCGTTATTGGTCTATCTTTAGGTCGTGAAGTTGATTTTCTCCACCAAGGGAGAGAAAGTAAAATAAACAATTTTCACCGTGGTAACTAATAAATTGCTAAGTTACCAAATATGACTATTTTAATTTTGACGTTTTAAAGAACTGTATTGTCAGGTTGACAGTTAAAATCTTTCGAAATTCGTTGGGAATTTAGACATTAAGCCGTTTGGTAGTGCAAAATATAGTATATACACCACGGTAGCGAATCGTCTTATAACCTTCGCGCTTTAGATACTTCGCGCTGCGCGCTCATTATCTAATATGCGCTCAGGTTATAATACTGGCGCTTCGCTACCTTGATGTATAATATACTATTATGCACCATAATGAGAAATAGAATAAAAGACAAAATGAAAAAAATACAAGCAACCACACACAGGAATGGCAGCAGTTCTAGGTAGAGGACCTAGATGTCATCTGTCATTTAATTTTTAATAGAGTCCCTGTACAGTAATAGTAATTTACGATCCATGTAACGTTATCAAGCTTTTTACATTATGAGAGAATAGTTTGAATAAACGAGCGACATTAGGAACGAGTTCTTTAAAATTCTCGAGTAATGTAGAAAGCAGATAACGTTACGTATATCGTAACATGGTTTATGTTATCCTAAAATACTAATCTTTTTAAAAAATAGGAAAATGGTTATTAATGACACTTACAACAGCTAGTGGTGGTATCACTACTAAGATAAAAACTCAATACTGTATTGTGGGTAGCACTGTCAGGTTATGTTAAATTTGATATTTTTAGGTTAAATTTTGCGTCATTTGTGTCAAATAACAAACAAAACCTAACCTACTAACATCGAATTTGACATCGACTGACAATACACTTCAGTGCTGTCAACATCTGATTAAATGCTAATAAAGTATCGTTATGTTATTTTTCTTAACAACACTAGTGCTGTTAAATGCATGTTAACGCAACTTGTTGCTAAGGAGTTATTATCATAGTAACATAATAGGATAAAATAAATTTATTTTAAGGTGCAATGTGATCATGCTGTCCCCATGAGGATTTGAATGTTACGTACTTATTGGTTTCTAAGGTTACACCACGCCCACACCATGGGTAAATACGTTTATTTTAATATGCAATATCTAGTACATCTAGAAAGTAAGTGGATTTTTGTAAATTTTAATTTTAGGGGCGGGGCGTGTACTTCAGCATGTGATTTTTAAAACAACATATATCATAATTCCGTTTGACTGGCAAGTATCTGACAATTTAAATAGACAAATTCGGTGCATTACAACAAGACAACACTCGACGCCATACCTCCAAATAGACAGGAACTTGGTTAGAAGAGAACAGGATCGGAATCATTCCGTAACCAACACCTTCTTCTGACCTGAGTTCCATTGAAAATATATGGGAGCTCATCAGCTCATGAAAATCTAGGTAGAACATGCCGCACCTCGAACTAGACCTCAATTAGTGGCAGCAATTTTAGGAGCATTCAAGTTATCACTGAGAAATAGGCACCTGAACTAATTGTCAGTATTTGCCATCGAATTAATAATTGTTTGCAGTTAAGTGGCCTAAGCCTAAGGAGGTGAGATAAGTTGTTCTTTATATAGGTACAATGCTAAGATCTGTTCAGTAAAAATAATTTCTTAGTTTATCGGATTTTTTTGAATTCCACATACTTTCTAGACGTACTATAGAAACGTTACTGAGTAGGTAAAAAATAATAGATTCTACAAAGGAAGAAATTCTGTTAATCAAATGGTATAAAGCCTTTAGTTTACAGCGAGTATGTGAGTTATTATACGGATGGGGCCACAATTATAACGGGTGTTCATAAACAGTCGTCATCCCAGTTGCTTTGAAAAACAAAATGTTATGTCTTTGATTAATTCGTGCAACACAATGAAACGTCATTGAGTACTGTCATAGCGCATTTTTTCTCAATTTTAATAGACATACGTTTCTGAAGTCAAAACCTACTGGGATGACGACTGTTTATGAACACCCGTTATATAACGGCAATGAGATAACATGAACAACAAAATAGAATGCTTGAGTAAGAAAGCGATGACCATACGAAAAAAATATTTTAGTAGGCATGCTTAGTTGACTTATGTCATAATTAAAATGAGCGTCAAAGCCTACTAGAATATTTGCTACTATGTTTATCTCTTTCGTACTCAAGCAATACTAGTTATTTTCTTGTTCATGTTATCTCATTGCTGTTATATCGAGAGATCCAAAAAAAAACTGTTCCTCAGCGGGCTGTGGAAATTCAATGTATGAATAATATGTTGGTGACACTGTACGTCAATGTCAAATTCGAGGTTAGCAGGTTAGGATTTGCGTCATTTTGTGTCAAAACTGACGGAAAACCTAACCTGATTACCTCGAATTTGACATTGACGTACAGTGTCACCAACATATTATTCATACGTTGAATTTCCACAGCCCGCTGAGGAACAGTTTTTTTTTATCTCTCGATATATAATTGCGGCCCCATCGGTACATGTTAGATTCCCTGTTGTTATTTGTGATGCATATTTTTCAATAAATAGCAGTTCATATATTACATTTAAAAATAAACGCATTGTTGTATATTACTTTACAAGGGATGCAGGCAAGATTTACACTACCGAGGATCGTTTGATGCCTGAGCGAGCGAAGCGAACGAGGGTAGCAAGGTACAAGGATGTGTAAATCTTCCTACATCCTGTGTAAAGTACATAACTTTTTTCGCTACCAATATTTCATTATGTAAAATAAATGGTAATAGCGTAAAATTATTACATTTTCTAAATTACAGTAGCCAGTTTCGGGAGCTTGGTGCGCTGTTACAGTACTATGACGTTTTTTGACAGTTATCAACTCACTATGAAAAATGCGTGAATACGATTGCGAGTGCTGTTTTGCGAGCTTTGTGATTATATTCTGATTAAAAATAGATAATAGTACGAGTGAAAATGGTTTTCTTTATGTTAACCAAATGGCAGTTATAATAAATACGGGATGTAAATAATTCACTTCTCTAGGGAAGTAAGTATATGCGAATGGAAACCGTAACAATTTTTTTTCCCAGCCGGTTAGAATAGTAGGCATTGCTCACCTCATCTGAGGTAAGAAAGTTCGTTTTTCTCACCTAGGTAAGAAAGTAAATCATGCAATTTTTATGAAGAAACTGTACCGAATGTTAGCTGACTGCTGACGCGTGCTGATTCTGACAGCTGACATATTGATAGTTGACGGATAATTGACTTTATGACTTGTGTTACAGTCTGTTTATACGAGGAATTAGGAATGCATTCTGTGAGTGTTCACATCCTTTTGATGCAGGTAAGTACGAAACCTTAAGTGGCCCTTCATTCGAAGAAATTAAATTAACATCTCGCGCATGCGTACTCACGACAGGAGAGGCTAAAAATCACCGTGCGCGCCCGCGCTTTATTTTTTAATCCAACCAAAACTGCTTTGACAGTTTGACCTCAGTGGACATAACCTCAAAAAGTATAAATAGTAAAGCGACTTTTTAACGACAAAATTTTTAAGTTTTCAGAGTTACTTATGAATAAAACTGTTTAGAAACATTTTGAGAACAGCATAAAATCGGAAAACATGCTGCATATTTTGCAGGATATCGTCACCTTTAACAACTTTAACAGTCTGTTGAATTATTTTTATAGTGTCAAATTTTGCTCCACTGAGGCCGGCTGGGAAAAAAATAGTATTCAAACTTCGTTAAGAAAGTGCTCTTGCATACCTTGCGCAATTACAAACCTCGCCTTCGGCTCGGTTTATAAACTTTGCGCTCTGTATGCAAGACTGCACTTTCTTACCTTGGTTTGAAATATACTATTGTAAATGTTTCTTACATCCCTCAAATCTGACAGTGTAAGGAAGGTGGCGTATCCTTAGAAACCCATAAGTAACAATCAAATCCTCATGAAAACGCATAATCCACATTGCGCATTATACAGGGTGTTTCATTAACAATTGGAAATATTTTAACTGTAGAATTCTGGGCTTAAAATATTAATATTTAACCCAAATCACTTAGATAAAATGTGGCTTGTTACTGAGATATAGGGTGTTTTATTTAAAAATTTAAAAATTATTTTTCCCCATTACTTTAAAACTATTTGACGTATCCGTATCATATTTGGCAGGAAGTTTAGACACTGTAAACCATGCTAAATTATGTTAAATAAACGTTTCTGGCTACTACCAGAGGCGTACCACAGGGGCAAGTGGGTGGTTGACCCTTCCCAAATTCTACGCCACTGGCGGAATTGCCATTTTAACACAATTTTTCGATTCTCCAATACTTTATATGTAAATAACAACTCTTCCTTCGTCACGATAACGTCATTATTTTTCGAGATATTTAAAGTTAAACATAAAGCTGAACAGTTATTTTGATTTTAATGTGTATTAATTATGTCGGTGTTTTTTGTCATAAGATTGCATTTATTACGCAAATGAAACTTTAATCCGTATTAACAAAAAAACATAATGTTATTTATTGAAATTTCTTGAAACTAATACATAGATGCATTCAACATAAAAAAAATGTATCCATGTATTCGTTTCAATAAATTTCAATAAATAACATTATATTTTTTTGTTAATACGGATTAAAGTTTCATTTGCGTAATAAATGCAATCTTATGACATAAAACACCAACATAATTAATACACATTAAAATCAAAATAACTGTACCGCTTTGTTTAAATTTAAATATCTCGAAAAATAATGACGTTATCGTGACGAAGAAAGAGTATGTTATTTACATAGAAAGTATTGGAGAGTCGAAAAATTGTGCTAAAATGGCAATTCCGCCAGTGGCGTAGAATTTGGGAAGGGTCAACCACTCACTTGCCCCTGTGGTACGCCTCTGGTAGTAGTCAGAAACGTTTATTTAACACAATGTAGCATGGTTTACAGTGTTTAAACTTCCTGCCAAATATGATACGGATGCGTCAAATAGTTTTAAAGTAATGGGGAAAAATCATTTTTAAATTTTTAAATGGAACACCCTATATCTCAGTAACGAGCCACATTTTATCTAAGTGATTTGGGTTAAATATTAATATTTTGAGCCTAGGATTCTACAGTTAAAATATTTCCAATTATTAATGAAACACCCTGTATATTGCTTCTAATTATATATTTCGTATGAGACATATTACATTAAACAAACTTACTAGGTAACATTAATAGTATATTACAGCTCACAGAATCCAGATTGACTCTCAAGGTAGGCCATGAAAGGCTCTGTGATCATATTGAATTTCACTGAATTGGCAATATGTGGAAAGAAGTAATTGTCAAACATACAAAGTTTGGTTATATTGACAAGTATTCAGTAGCGGTGGGTAGTGGGATTTCGTTTGTGCAGTGACTAACATCATATAACAGATTCTTTGTGTTTTCAAGCGTGAAAATTACTGTTGCTGTTGATTCTGTTAATTCTGTTATTTTGTTACTGCTATTGTTATAGTTGCTATTTTTGTGTGTGTTGTTAATTCTGTTTTGAAATGCGTCATACCGTTGCGTACGCCTCTGATTTATTGTATAATTTAGCTTAAATAAGGTTAACAATTTAATGTCAATGTGATAGATGTTAAAAGTGTTACCAATACAAAACTTGCAAATTATTAGATTCTAAAATTAGATCAGATTTTCACCGCGCTTCAATCTAGAATCTGTAAGCTGTAAATAACAAGCTGCGAAAGTGGCGTATATCGGGCGAGTATATTTGAGAAACGAGGCGAAGCGTAGCGGAGCCGGGTGACTTAAAATACGAGCCTACGGTTTTATTGTAACAACTGACAATGTCAGTAAATTGCTCGTAATTTTTGATCAAAATGACATATTTTCAGTAGTTTTTAGGTTAATGTGACATGGTCAGTAATTCTTAGGTTAAAATGACATATTTAGCCAACGGTATAACTGTTGATTGTGCATTTTTTCATAACAAACACGTTCCTTATGATAACGACCGGTTTTTGTATGTGGGCGTGGGAAAAATAAATTCACTGTATATAGTTTACTAAGAGTTGAGCAAACAGCGTGATATATTTGATTGGTTTGAATAATTTTTTACAAGTCATGTGTGATAATAGTATATTATGTATAAAGTTTTATAAACGTCATTTTAGTCACGAGTTTTATTAATCACGAGCGAAGCGCAGCGGAGCGAGTCTTTAATAAAATGAATGACTAATAAGTTTATAAAACGAGTTGCATACTATACTTTTTCTGCGACCACAAATTTAGAGAATATAACATCATATTATTTCATTAAAATTTTGACATTTATTATATTAGGTTAAATTATGCTTGACAAACGTCAAAGTGACGGTTGAAAACTAACTTGATTTTAGTTTTGGCTGTGGCTAATAAAGCAAATACTATTTGAACCTAACTTCACCCCATGACTAAAACATCGTTGCCAACTTCAGCTCATGACTAAGAGGCTCTTTAGTCATAGGTTATGAAGGCATGATTAAAAGGTTACTTAGCGACATGTATGTTAGTATGTTAAATGGCATTTTAGTTACAGGAGTAGAAAAAAGTGCTTTTTTACATATTTTATAGTACGTTACGACCGATGTTTCCACACATGCCAATCTAACTTCTAATTAAGTTGACTGTATATTCCTAATAGTCGTAGAGAACCTAAGAATGATCAATACTCTAAAAACACTCCCACCAAAAGCAAGATAGCAAAATTAGTTTTATAACCTCTTTGTTCGGCATATGTCAAACGTCTAATTTGCATCAAAAATGTATGTCTAATCAGACTGTTTTCCCAACCCTTTTAGTAAACTATATACAGAATATCTAATTTTTAATATTTTGACATAAACGTCAAATTTACCAAAATTATTGTCAAATGTATTTGATATTGAATTAATATAGATTTGGAAGAAATTAATTTTTATAGCTTTCCTAAAAAGGAAGTGCAGTTGCTTAAATGGAAACAATGCATGCATTATCTTGATTGGAAAATAAATAATAGTCAAACATATATGAAGTAAGTACACTATTATTAGACTAAATATTTTAAGCTTATTTTGGAAACATAATTTTGCAAACAAAATTCTGGAAATACTCAGTCTAGTAATGTCCACTTTTTTGTACTTTTCGAGTTAAATCTTAAACGATAATCGCTTAACAATAAGTACGGATTTCAGCCGTTTTCTTTTCAATATAAAGATTTGTATCGTAACAGTATTTAGTACAAGGGATATGTTTAATAACTGATATCATTTGTTGTATTATTGTATTTCATTAATGATTGGAACAAAATAGTGATTTCCAGACCAGAAGACCCAAATAGTGATTTACTTTTAATATTGAAAGTTTAAATTAATTTATACGCATTTTACTCTCATAAAGTACGCTATAGGGCTATAGGGACGGGCGCTTGACGAGGAAACAGTCAGGTCACGACTGGTCACGGCGGTTGGCGTCGTGATTATTTGAAAATCGGGCCGTGTACGTGAGTGAAAATTTCCAAGGCGTGATTCACGTTTCACGTTAAATATTTAGTAACTAATAAAATACTGTATGGAGCCCCAGCCCCGCTGCTCGATACGTGGAAGATCTAGAGCTAGAGCGGAAAGTCATTGCACTTCTGTGTGGCAGCCTGCAGCGACGGAGCTTCGCACTTGTGTTGTGTTGTGAATGTTGTGTCTACAGTCAATCGCGTGTTTGCGTTTATAAGCGACCAAGTAGAACTTACTTTTAGTTCCTCGAACGTAAAAGTACTTTTAAACCTAGGAATTTAAAGTGTTGCCTAGCAACATATACTTTCTTGTACTCCTATCAGTAAGAGAAACGTCAATTTCAATGACAGCTTTTGATATTAAACGTAATATTTTTGGAGACGGTTGCAAGAAACGTTTTTGCAAGAATTCACTATTTGTCCCTTGTATGCTATTGTAGTCAATTTTCATTTATTTCTTTTTGTGTCTACTATTCTGATTACAATATAAATTTCACGTGCAAAACATATTTTACTTTAGAGTTTGTAGTTCTGTTGCGGGTTCTTTATTGGTTTTAAATTTGAACATTCTGTTCTATCTGAATTTGAATATTGAAATAAAAGCTGCGAGTCAAGTCTTGAGTGGCTGGTCACGCCGTAAACGTGTGTGAACGTGAGCGTGAACGTGCTTGAACGTGAGTGTTTAAATCAAGCGTGCGTGACGTGAGTGAATACTCACTCATGAGACCATCTCTGCTTCTTAGTCTAACTTAAAAATTTAACTTTGACATTTTTACTACTAGACACCAGATTTTCGGAAAATGGCAACGTAGATTTCTGCAATTTGGCCAAAATACACGTTGCCATTTCGTCACATGTCACTACTCTCCAAAAAGCTTTTAGGTATGTCAGAAATGTCATCTAGGTATGTACTATAGTTCTAAGATTAACTTCACAACTCGGCTGAAGAAGTACTGGGGACTGGTAAAAACGCAAGAAGCTCATGGATAACAGATGATAGATAGGGTCGTATAGAAAGAAGGGGCACAACGAATACGATTTATAATACAATTATATAATAGTTATTTACTATACAAGTGGGATAACAGCATCATTAATATACGTGTGTGTAAGTTACAAACGAGTGCGTAGCACGAGTTATGTAAGCACACAAGTATATTAATGATGCATTATCACACATGTATTGTACAATATTTTATCTACGACTGCCTAAAATTGAGAAAAGTGCATTAAGAGAAATGTCAGATCTGTCATTTTCAAAAATATTTTAGTAGTCAAATGTCATTATGTCATTCATTTGACACTATTTCAGTTAGGTAATGAAGTCATTACACAACTCAGTTGCGTAATGAAACCATTACATAACTGAGTGGTGTAATGAGCTTCATTGCCTAACTGAAATAGAGTCAAGTGAGTGACGTAATGAGTTACTTATCCCACTGGAGTAGATAAATAATTTAATAAAACTAACAAAACGGTGAAGCGTCTAGCATGAAGAGACAAGAGACAATGGGGTGATAAATTCACACAACAAGCACAGGAAAGTGTCCAAATGCAAAATCAGCGGAAGTATATTGCAGCACAAAGATACTGGCTAACAAACGACATGACCCAAATAAACCACTGAAGAACAACGAAGGAAAATTAATAATGGCAGAAACTAATCGAATACTAATGTACAGGTCGTAACAACTAGCTGAAGCCCTGAGAATTGAATGCTCAATAGTCTGGAGTTGAATGGGCGAGGAGAACTCAGTTCTGACAAAATTATGTTTCAGTGAACATCGGTACATTCTTGCAGAAAGTCGGCGCTTTTAAATTGTATCAGCTATTGCTTTATTCTTGTTATTGCCGTTATTGACTCTGTTGATTTGTTGTCGTTCTTGTTATTATTGTCTCTGTTGTTTTGTTCTCTTTATAGTTATTATTGATTCTGTTGCTTTGTTCTTGTTATTGCTGTTATTGTCTATTTTTTATTAGTTATTTGTGTGACTATTACATTACGTTACAATCGCGTAATGGAGTCAACTCAGAAATTATAAACATCCCCATTTAAAGCACCTGACCTTATCTTGCCAGGAATCTGCTTACAGAACTCTAGTCACCACTGTGTTATTATTCCCAGATGTTTTAACTGAATGAATGTTCTGATTTTAGTCGCATTTTGTATTCACTCTATTACGTTTTAGCAAGTTGATTGTACCTGCAACGTTTTATTTACTACAATAATAACGGTTGCAACAGAAAGGTGGTGTTTACAAGAATTACTTTTCTACTTGAGTGTACCGCTAGTACTGATTTCTCTTTTTGGCCGGCTCCGACTCTTTCTTGGATCTGCGCAAGTGAGGGCTTTAACTAGTTGTCTTAACCTGTAAGAATAATACTTTCGCTCTATGTAAAAAACCACAAAGAAGAAGTTTAATTGAAGGAACAAAGAATATAGAAATTCAAATTATTATCAATAATCCCAACTTAAATAAAATAGCACCGACATTAAAACTGCTTCAAGCAAACGGACCAGACCGTGTATCAGCAGCAATCCGGAAAATACGAGTAGATATCACAGTTTAGCCTGTACTGGCTGCTTTAATTTAATTTAGAAGATTAATGAGATTGCTACAAATTGCCAGGCTGATACTGGCTCCAGGCAGCTCAGATTGCCAAAGGTATCATTCTTACACTCAAGTTTTGTAACACAGTAAAGCACTGAGAATAACTTTATAAGCGTATAATTTCGTTAACTATTTATACATAAAATTATATTTAATTCGTAAGACAAAATAAAATGTAATAATGTTTATAATAAAAATAAATGTGGTACTCTTCGGCTAAGGTGGCGGTCCGTTGTCACAAGGCGGTGCTAGTGATTACGCACCACCCTCAATGCATGGTTGGGTTGCATCCTAGTGTGCGTTTGACCTACTTTCATAAAATTTGACAGGTTAGTGGCCGCCGTGAACACGGCTAAAGTGCAAGAATAAATTCATATCGTTTTCTTTCAAAATTAAGGCAGAATTATAATATGTAAACTTGTACCTGTGGCTCTTTGTGTTATCGAATTTCCCACGTGCGTAGAACTGTTGATAACCTCAGGCGGCTGTTGCGAGGTTTTTCTTGTTTACATTTGCGGACAACTTTGGGGGCTCTTGGAAAGGCTGTGGGGTCCACGTAAGCGAGTGCATTTAGTTTAATGCCGGATCTCGCGGGCTGCGAATCATCGTGAAACGGCCTGGGAATTAATCTGGCAAATTTGTAAGCGCCGGCTTGGCTCCGATGCGTTCTTTCGTTGAAGGTAGATACAGGATGATCCTCAAGGCGCAAGCTTTGCCCGGCGCTTGTGTTATGTCGTTAGGGATGCAAGTAGTGGTTTTAATAACGTAGGCTCAAATGTTTCGGTTCGGAAAAATTTACTGAAGAGCACTAAGGCGCCCTCCTAGCGAATGGGACTTCGGATATTATTTTTAGGAGTTCAATCGAAGAACAGTGAGGCGTTCTCCTGAAGCACAAGACTAGCGAGTTATTTGATAGGAGTCCCGTCGAAGAGCACAAAAGCGCCCTCCTGACGAGCAAGACTAGCGGGTTGTTTGGCAAGAGCCTCGTCGAAGAGCACAAAAGCGCCCTCCTGACGAGCAAGACTAGGTGAAGATTATCTGGCAGGGGTTTCGTCGAAGAGTACTGAAGCGCCCTCCTGAGCAGTTTCTTGGAGTAGGAGATTTCTCCATGTTGTGCGCGTCAGTGTACCTGCGTCGGTCCTCGATAACGTCACTTATCGTCGTTTGCGCGTCCAAGGATGAATTACCCAAATTTCTAACGTGCTTTAAGCCATGGGAGATTGCGCGAATTAATTTTTAATTTCAAAATCGCGTTTGCGCTGGGCGAAACGTTACAACATCAACAGTTAATATATTACAACCAATAATCCTTGGCATATTGTTATTCACTTTCTCCCGCGTGAGTTGGGCTGGTTGTTCTCCCATTGGCGAAGGTTGACAGAAATCAAGCTAGCCGCACGTATGTATAACTCGCAAGGCTTACGTGTTTATATTTTCACAATGCCATATCCTTCAAAAGTAATTTTACGGTCGTGAAGACGCTTCGGTTATTTCCGGATAATTTAAACTTCTGTAGTGATTAAACCCCTGAGGTTTCATTTTTCGTTATCGTTAATTGAGTTGCCGCCGAGCGCTGACGAAATTCCATCAACTCCCATGTTTTACGAAACCCAGAAATCTTCCCAGATTGGCTGCCGAACTTGGTAGGCCAGCATTCCCTCAGCCCCCAGGTTACCTAGAGCTCCGAACTGGCCACTGTTTCGAGGTGGTGAACTTCGCCATACCTGCAGATTTGGTATCCTTAAATTGCTGCTATAATGATTCTGTTACTATAGATGTAATTATACACATTGTTATGTGTGTATGTAATTTGATATTATTATTATTAGATTTTTATTTAAATAAATCTCAAAGAGTTGGGTTTTCTACATCCTAGCAAATATGATTGAATGTATATTATAGGCAATATATTTTCTATTAAGATAATTGTCGTTTCTTATGATTTTTAAAAGTAATCGTTTTAACCACCGCTTGTACGTAAGAGTGCGTTGCCTAAGTGATTTAACAAAAGTAAGTAATTACATAGACGCCACAACAAAACACTCACGATGCGCTTCTTCGGTAATGTGGAAAAATCCACGCCATTTTAAAAATTTTACTAAATTATATTTTTAGGATACATGTTTAACCTTATTTGGCTTTCCTAATGCAAAATAGGATAACAGGCGTCCCCACAGTAAGTCCCACGACGAACAAGGGCCTCTCTCTCTCTCTCTCTCTCTCTCTCTCTCTCTCTCTCTCTCTCCGTTGGCCTACTGTAAAAAGCCAGATACCTCTCCGAACGTCGGCTGCAGCTTGCACTACTTTCGCTGCCTCCTTCCCGCTTCCAGGTCTTTGCTAACCTCGGAACAGCTCCAAACACTGATAAAATTCTTACTTTAGCAGTCATTTTGTAGTAATCAAGTTTAGTAATTAATGCTACAGTGCAATAATTTAGCCTCCTATTTTGGATTTCACATTGTGATTTTTTTGATAGAATAACCGACTACAGTACTACAGAACTGGTTAAATTAGCTACTATACAATGTTATCTTTCTTCTGAATGCTTGTTTTATTATACACCTTCAAACTCCATCAGAATACCTTGGATGTTTTCCATAGCGTGCAGCTCCTGAATCCGGCACTCGTTTTACGTCACTTCCGAGTATCGTGATTTTTACTGGCCCTTCGTGTTTGCATTTACAATGTCAGACTGATAGCAAACCTTCGTAGTTACATACCGAAACGCATGCACAATTTTAATATTTTTGTCTTTGCTTATTAGTTGGGATTTGTTAAGTAACATGAAAAAAGACACGATTTATAATACACCTTATTTGATAATGCAATAAATATCTAGCCTTATAAACAAACGCTAAAGCTTACTATAATACGCCATATCAGAATATTTACTTTAATCAATTTAGAAAGAATACGGAGCAAAGCATATACATTACAAGATAACAAAGATGAACGATTTTCAATAGGGATACTAACAAGTATACTGAGAAACATTATCATCAATCCTTTCGCTCCATTGAACATAGGGCATCGGTTGCCGACGATTCTTCGGGATTTCCTCGGCGTTTCCGTCTATAAGGTACACAATTACCAGCTCTGCAACTGTTCGTTCTACTTATTCTCATTGCTTTGTTAGCACAGAGAAACAAAATGCAACAAAAAAGCAACGCAGGAGTTACAGTTAAATATTTTCAATTCAATAACATTAGCTCCAATAAATCCCAAACATATGAAGAAAAGGACAAAAATAAACTATAATATAACAAAATATTATTTTAAAAGCATTAGTGTTGCATAAAACCACCGCTTCCATGTCTTGCTACCTTCACTGATCCAATCCTTTTCACTTTTGCTTCGTTCCTTCTTCCATCTTTTGTCACTTGTCGTTCGATATAGCGGAAATCGGTTCCTCCTCTACCGTTGCATTCCCTATTCTATTATTTTGTCGCTGATTTTCCACAGCTAACATTTTCGGTTTGGTTGCATTTATTTTCATTTCATAATTTGGCATTGGGTCGTTCCATTTAAGGCTCGCTTCAGATCTTGTTCATTTTCAGCAAGTGTAACGGGCTTGACCTGGCTTGCCTGAGTGTGTTTAATGTGCTATTACAAGCTTTAAACGCGCACCCATGTACGCGCGTCTACAGCTTAAAAGGGGTTGGAACGATTGATTTTTGCAGAAAACCCCCGAGTAGGGAGCTCGGGATTGACAACTTGACTTTCTCTATCAAAAAACGTACTTTGGTTTGCGGGGCAAACAGCGAACGCGAGTCGAGGCAGTTTGAAAGCTGGACACAGCGCCAGCCAAAAGCAAAGGTTCCTACGATTCTTGTAAAACTACAAGCGAAAAGATAAATTGAAATAGTGCCCGGTGAGCTTTACAGACGGTCTAAAGTCCTGCTGACATTGTGGTGGTAAAGCATCTGCATCATTAGGTAACACAATTATAAATGTATCGCTCTGGGGTCTATTTCATAAAACACCTTTGCAACTTTTCACTTTGCACTTTGCAGCTTCTAAATTTCAAAAATTGAAAAATTTTGTGTTTTCCAAAATATATATCTTCGCAAGTTTATAACTGTTCGCTTGCACTTTGCATAATCTTAATGAAAGTTTACTTTTTAACTTCTCAAATATATTTTTCAGTAGCAGAAATTAATAGAAAATTGCAAAGTGCAAAGTGAAAAGTTGCAAAGTTGTTTTATTAAATGAGGCCCTAGTTGCGGAGGTGTAGAAATCATAGTCCAGATATTGCGCAACGTACATTCGTTAGCCATCACTGCAGGTGGGTGATTATATACTGTAATTAACAGCACAAGATTGTCAATAGATGCCGGCATTAAGAGAGATCTCATTGGTATAGAGCTAGCTGGCAATAAGAAAGGGCAAAAGCAATTTATAAAAACGTAGCGGCGTTACACAAGTAAGCCCACCTTATTGTCGTTATATTTTTTCCTTGTATTTTAATTCCTACATGCAATGTCTATTTTAGTTCATTTAGTACATTTTGTAAATACACATTAAAAAGTGCTGGCGCAAAAGAGGATCCTTGTCTTACCCCTTTGTTAATTTTTTTCTTTCAGCTCACATTTTCCTTGCTTATTACCGAATTTTGAAATACTTTTCTTTTTCGTAACCTTATTCCACTAATACTCTTACTTTCAGCATTGCGTTTCTTGCTCCGCAATTTCTCATGAATTCAAATTCTTCTGTTAAATATGCCTCCATTAGGTTCCAGTCTTTCGATATATACTTCTTGCGAGTATTTTAATAAATATTATACACCAAGTGAATTAAACATATGTTTATTCACGAAAAGATGTTGAGCTGACGAGCACATTGTGCGAGTGAGATCATATCTTTGAGTGAATAAATGTTTAATTCACGTGGCGTATATATGTTTTTATTCAATCTTGACGAAATTTTGAATAAAAAATATTCACATCAATATATAAATTTGCCCATTAATCGTCGATTTGATCTAAATTTTAGTAATTATAATTTACACCCTACAAAGAGAAAGAGTAATTGAATGTAAATATTTGTAGAAATAATAGAAATAGTTTGTAGCTCATTGAAACGTTTTTTAATTCACTAGTGAGTTAAAACACTTTTATTTCTCTTGTGAATAATCGACTGCTTATGAAGGTTGTTATGGAGTTAATAATGTCATTTTAAACTGTCAAAATTGAATAAATGTATATGATACTAGACTTCTTGTTTAATAATTTTCGCATTTGTTGGTTCTGCTTTTTGAAGATATAGGCACAATTATTGTACTTGTAAAATCTTCTGGTGCTGTTGCCATTTCATACATTTGACCTAGTAGCTTGTACATATAGGATTTTATGATTATTTTTTCTAATATAATTTTCGTTGGTACTCCTACATCCTAGCCTACTTAGCCTACTTTTGCATCTTGGGCGGCTCCTTTATACTTCAATTACGTTGTTAATTTTTTTTTCAACTGTATCTTCTACTATATTCTTATTTTTTAAATAACTTTGTTTCTCGCTATACTCTTTATAAAATTTTCAAGTATCTTTTTCATCTCTCTGCAGCTTCATCGCTTTCTAGTAAGATATTTCCTTGTTCGTCTTTTACTGTGTGCTATTCTTTTTTAATTTTTAACGAAAGTCTTACATAAACTGCACAATTACTCCTTCCTTAAGGAGAGTTCGAATTTCATTTCACCTTTCCTCTATATATAGTTTTTTTTTGCTTTGCTGTTGCCCTTGTTCGTTACTTCGCAGTATTTCATCCAGTCCAGGGTTTTCGCTGTTGTTCTATGTCTCACTTATGGCGTGTCTGCTTTGCCCTATAATTTCACTTGTATTTGTTCTTTCATTCTACTTCTGATATTGTCTTCTTTTAGTTTGTTCACTTGCAGTCTTTTATTCTGTTTCTTCATTAGTTTTTTATATTTTAGATTGCATATAATTCTTACTAAAACTCAGTATGTAATTAATTTGATATTTTCTAATATCTCCGACCATCAACTACTTCTATTATCTCCTTATGTGTTGTTGGAAAAGTATATCAAGTGGATTAACTTTGACTTCAGTCGTTCAGAGTTCCTTAAAATCGGTTGCTTACAAAATTAAATCGTGAAACCAGCGGTGAGTGGCGTACCTCAGGGATCTGTCTTGGAACCCCTTGATTTTATTATTTAGGCATCCGGCATCTCTTCTTACATAAAGTCACCACAGTCTTTTTACGCCGATTTAAAAAAAATACAACAATCCTATGACAAACTTTCACACTATTAAAGGATAACATTTTTAATTGAATGTAAGAATGGCTTCTTGCTCCAAACGTTTATAATGTGTTACGAATTTTGGAGGAAATAACCCCAGGCATACCTATAAAATATATAACAACAGTTATAGCGACCTCGAACCCTGCCAATTCCATCTTCTATACGTTGCTTAGTAAAACTGGAAGCAGCATCTGTTTTACATCGCGTTTCCATAAGCAAGTCTGTACCATAGCAATTTTACATATCGTTTTACAGCTCTGAAATGGTTAAAAGGTTTGCACACACAACACACAAGGAACCCAATTCGAATATTGAATAAACTTTCCTTAAATTGAGTAATAAAAATAAAACGACAACGGAGTATAAAACCATAAAAGTTAAATAAGTTAATTTTTTGAGAAATAAGGGCGATTCTGAAATAGCATGTCTTGCAACTGATAAAAACAGCAAGCTCGATATTAAAAATTTGTATATAAAATAAAATGTTGTCACATATAATCTCTTAAGAGCATTAATTCTTTCCGGACATTTTTTTGAGTACGTTCCAACAACGTCCTATTAATTTGCCCGAGCGGGACGTTGTTGCAATGCACGAAAAATTATTTCCGGATATGAATTAATGCTCGAATGCAGATTCGGTAAGAAAATCGTAACGACAAAAACCCTCACAGTTAGGTTAGTCTACTTACAAAAAATTTCCAAGAAATTTTGTTGTTGTCTTGGTTACGGTTCGTGAACTAATTTTTCTATTGGTCATTAATGAGTCGTACAATTTATTATTAAAAAATTACAACAATTATGTATTCACAACGAAATTCATAGAGTAAACACTTGCAGCTGAATTAAAGTTCATATGAAACATTTGGAACAAAGCAGAAATTTAACCTGTACTCCTAAGTGGAGCATACGTACAACAAATACTGATAATAGGATGTTTTACATGCGTTCGAATAACATTATGTGCGACCGTAAACGATACTGGGTGAATTAACAACAGTGTAGTGCAGAACATTTGTTGTCAAGTAGCAGGAACAGTTGTTGAAGCACGAGTAGAGCACTGAATACGTGGAGATCACGATGGCATCCTTATAAAAAGAACTACAAATCCGGACGAGTTGGTCGACAGTTTCGGGAATCACAGTTACTTTAGCTAACAATTGAATAACGTTTTTGGGGGCGGCTAAACTGGGGTATAAAACAAATTGCGGATTCTTAGCGTCATATTCGAAGTTTTAGCATAAAAAGTATGTAGGTTTAAGTCTTGAAATTTAAAAAAATTCTGAAGTCATCAGTATTAAAAGGTAAATATAATTAGAATTAAACCTTGTATGTACCTGTGTTCCAAAACAACAATATTTTGTGTGTCAATTATACCAGTCGAAAATCACTACTACCTTTATTTCAAAAAATTGGGTTTATGTGGGGGTGTAAGTGAAAACAACGATAGTTAAATACCTGGCACGACTTTCAAGCGAGTCACATTCAATCAGATGGATCGTCAAACGTAAGTCAAATTTACCAGCACCGGCCATCTTAAATGTGGATTCAAGGGTGAATAACGAATTCAATATCTTACAGCAGTGGCGTGCACCTAGGCAGTGACGTAGCACACGGTAAGCAAAACATGTTTTCTTGTCATTCAAATTATTTCGCCGAATTGTGAAGCGTTTGGTGCTAAGAACTGGCTTATATCAAGACGCAAAACTCTTAGTAATTAACGTAAGAAGTCAGTCCTTTGCGAGTCCATGCGGATAATATGACCTGTCCACCTTAATCGTGTTGTGGATATAACAACTCATATGATATGAAAAAACGCCCAGATCTATCACAAACCTCTAAGATGGAAATGAAATCATACCATTTAATATATATAATCTTTTTTCGTTGCACCTATTGGAAATACTCTAAATCTTTTGTACTGCAGCTATAAGTGACTTAGGTTTCATAGTTATAGCTTTTCTTACAAAACTAAGATGGTTCAAGCGTTTGTCGCGTAATAATATTTTTCTAGTAGCGATAATTTGACCTATGAATGCAACAAACTGTATTAAATAACGTTTATCCTTAAATGCAATCATCGTTATAGATTAAAGTACCATTGACCTAGCAGTGAAACAATAATGCGTGAAACATAAAGAAATATTTTTGGGCATTTGCTAAATTTTAACCCAGCATTTTCGTGCTAATTATTATGCGTTACACCATACTCTCACTATCAAATTAGACAGTGTTACTTAACACTGCTGCTCTTAAGGCACATAAATAAAATAATAAATTACAATACATGGGATATTGGGATACATTCCCCAACATGACAAATAATTATCGAAGATTTAAATTTCGAGCAAAAATTTCAAGACAATAAAAAGAGAAATAATTTAAAAACGCGAAGCAACTTTCAGGGCTCATTTTAACAAGCAGCAAGGGTAAAAGGGTCGTTCGGAAGGGGGAGCGATTTCATTCTTTTTTCTTAGGAATAACTTACGCCGATTAATTGATATAATTGCAGATTGGAATCGCGACATTTAGTAGTTAATTGGAAGTCGTTCGGATCGGTACGGTCGGCGATCAAAGCTGATGATGTCATTATGTCCTCAAACGTCGCAGCAGATCGCTTACGCTTCCTGAACTTCCGATAAAGATACCGTGTTGTTACTCTGAAATGGCAGCATCCCTTGGCCCCTGCACGCAGATGCCTCGCTATGCTATAATCATACGTGTAATCATAGTCGTAGTCATAACCGTAATCGTAGTCGAAATAGGCGCTGGAAGGTACTCAGATTTTAGTGGAAGATGGAATGTATCAGTTTGCAATTTCGTCTACTTTGCGCAAATGTAACATTATATTATTTTATGGGTATTAAGAGGATTGAAATGGTATGATTCATAAAAATTCACTTTGCAAATAACAAGGAAAACGTACTTTTGGTTTTGTGAAAATTGTACAGTTAGTAAACGTAAGTTTGTGAAATTCTGAAATTTTTCGTTACATACAACTTTCAATAGAAAACTACATTCCCCATCGACTTCAACTTATACTCGTAATGGCGCACTTACATTTTTTTTAAATATAACGCTAATAAAACTCACATGCATAATAATTTTCTCCTGAATAGAAGATCGCTCTAATTTCGTTCTAATTTGCTATTGTACATTCTTCTAGTTCATTTCTATTATTTTCATTTGATGTCAACTATTTAAGAGCTTTATTTACCATAAAAGTATTACACTCATTACAAATGTATGTAACGTATTGTATTTTAGTGGCTAGCCCCAGTACCGATCTAGTGGACTGCGGAAAAGTACTATATGTTCATAGATCGAAATCAAGAACTTGCGTAATACAATCCGGACGCTCTGCCCACAGCACTGCACCACCCGCTGTATCTAAAAGGTGTATAAATGTGTAAAAACTTTATAATAACACGAAAAATACGAAAGAAATAATTACAACTACTATAAACTGCTTCTTGTAACGGCCTACATTGATTTTAATTCTCTTTAAAGCGCTTTATTGGTGTAGTCTTCTTGAATGTAGGCTTCTTGAAGCGCCTGTGAATGGAGCGGGTTGCTTATGTTTATTTGGGTTCTTTTTGGGAAATTTTCCAAAGGTTAATTTAGTACCCCGTTCCTGATGGTGCAGCGCTTATTCTGGTATTGTTCTTGGAATTTTGGACTGGATTAAAAATCAGTTCAGTACTGGAGGGGTTTAAGTAGCATTTACTCTTAACAACTATTATGGAGCATTTACGTTAAACTAAAAGTGAATTCTGTTTCTCCCTGGGCGACAATTTCCCGTTTCCACCTGTAGCTACAAGGTACAATATTTTGTTCAACGCGGCTTGACATTAAATTAATGCGTTTTCAGGCATTTTTGGTGATCCCGCCTTTGTGCTTTCTTCAGTGATCGAACTGTTACTTGAGGTAACCTCCTAAGTGTTCTACATCTGTCTTATGGACGCTGCCTGTTTCGAGACGTAGTTGTGTAAGGCCACGACGCCGCTGACCGACCTAAGCTCTTGTGTAACAGAAGTTCAGGTTTTATGCTGGCGTTGCTGCACTCTAGCGATAAGCTCCATGTGTGTTTCCTCGAAATCACCAGGTCCTTAGAATGCAGAAAATACACCCGCGCTAGCGTTCGGAATTACTTTAAAATAACAGGAATCCGACAATTGCTCGTTGAACTTTGTTAATATTTTTAAGTGTTAAATTTGTAATTCATTAGTTTATAGTCAACAACCTTTGCTGCCTGCTATTAATATAATATGGATTCTATTTCATTGCCAAATACAGTTTTGCGAACGAAATTTTGTTGAAATAAGGTGCAGTTCAGTATTTTTGTATTAATGTTTTCGTCTTAAAATTATTGTTCAGGGAGTGGCGCTGCGAAAAGCTTTAACACTAATTTATGCACACTTTTGTATATATGATATACAGTATACGGGAATAACTTGGTTTTCAAGTCAATGGGGTTGAGCAAAGATCTTTGTTTCTTTACGAAGCGTTGATTTTATGTGCTATATACGCGTAGTTGTCAAAAGGCCTTTGTGATAAGCGTCGCGTCCGCGGATTATTAACTTTTCAGATTCAGGTAAACATTTAATTCATTTATTTTAATTGATCATATTACCCGCATACTATTTCACTCACGGTTTCGCATGAACATGATCTTTTTATTAGTAATTTATACATTTTTCTTCGGGCTTTCTTTTGTTTAACCAACAACTTTTATATATGTTTAGAATGTTACTGTCTGGGTTTGTTTTGAATACAATCAACCCAGAAAACTTTTTTAAATATTTTATTAATAGCAACAGTCTGCTTTTATTTTGAATATAAGAACCCCGTATAAATTTATATATATTAGTAACTTTAAATTCAGGGTTTAGGCCGAGGCTAATAAATTATCCGAGTCAATTATATGTGTTATGGGCTTATGTTTAACAGTTTCCAATTTTAAGATATGTGATTTTAATATAAATAATGTAAATGAAACCTACTAGTTACCTGAGTCCCGCACATATTTTAGTAGTGTATCAACGGATGTCTACAAATAAATTAAAACAATGCACGTAATTTGGTAGTGTTATAACGGCCGTGTCTGTTAAATTTTAACGGCCTTAGCCGTTATGGGTGACATTTCGATCAAGCAGGCAGTACTGATATAGTACAATAATATGTAGGTTTTACGAACACAATTTCTGGGTGACTTTGGAAGATGACACACCTAGTGTTATTTGTGTAATGTCAATTTTGCTATAATTTGTTTAGCTGTGGTTGTTTTTAATTGCTTTTAATGTGTGCGTTGTGTTACCGTTGTTATCTCACCTTTATAACAGTATCTGCGCGAGTTTCCATTCGTGTTTGGCAGTTGATTTTATTTTTAGTAATTTTAATTTTACTTCTGAAATATTATTTTATACAATTTGTCGATATCTTTTCATTTTCTTGAATAGGTTGGTGTACGATAGACGCCTCCAACAATAGGGTAGCTTGTTTACTCTGCTGGTTAGTCTGAAGTTATCGTTGTCGCTATACGACAACTAGCGCCCATGTTCTTTTGAATTAGTAACCGTAAGAATAATTTTTCCTAATCCTTACTCACGACTGCGATTTTCTTTCCAAATCGTTGATTATATTTTTTTACTATGCGATAAATTTACTCGACCCTACCATGATGATGATTTCTGCAACTGAATTGATGGCCAGGCATTATCTTTTTTTCCAGGACAGGTTGCATATGTTTTATTTGAGGGATGGTTTGAAATCTTTTATCAGTCAATGGGTCTTTTGCATGGCTTAACGCTTTCATTTTATGAGAAATCAGTAGTACCGGTACCGGTACCAGTTCATGATGTTTAATGCAAGATCGGTATGTACTTTATTATCTGAAGCCTTTGTACTATAGACCTTATACTTTAATATGTAGAATTTACCTGTGCAAAGTGTTTTGGAAATTGGCATGACATCTATTTTCATTGTTTGTAGAAACTGGCATGATTCATGCACATGTTGGCACAGGCCGTTGACATTTCATATGTCCAGTTTTAGGAGCTGAGCAGTTATTACGTTTTGCTCAATAGAGTAAAAATGCTATTCATCAGTACTTCCATCTGTGTGACTAGCTCCTTCAAGATGGGTTTTAGTTCAATTACGTCGTGGAATTATTGTTGTACTGTAATACGACTTGTATCAGTGATGTTTGGGCATAAGATATGGTATTTTTCCCTTAGCTTTGTCTACACTTTTTGTTGCAGATGCTTACGCATCCTGTATTATTGCTGGACAATTCTCGTCACAATTGGCACATTTACCATCTTCACTGTTTGCTTTCTGAGATAATAGGTACTAAATCTAAGATTCTTACTACAAACATCTTTTGTATGGCCATATCGTTAGCAGCAGATACATTACGAAATTTCTCTCCTGACATGTGGTGCCTCAAATACGACACTTAATTTTATAAATATTTATTTTACAGATATTTTTGTTGATTTTTATATGTTTCAGATCTTCATGGCATATGCCTGTTCAGTGTTATTTGTAATCTGCTTGACATTCGTTACTTTGTGCCCTGAAGCTACTGAAATTTATTTGATTTCTTGAACATGTATGGAAGGATGTACATTTTTAAGGATAATTCTAAAATTGCATACCTATGTATTTAGAAAACGGTGTCCTTTTTCCAGTTTTTGCCGGTATTTTAATATCCCCACTTTCAACTGTTTTGATATTGTATTTTTCTTAGCCAATTTCGTTTTGAATGCATGTGAATATTGGCTCATTGCGTTTCTTGGTTAATTTTTCAGCCTCTGTTTACTCGTCATTAGAGTTAATTTTTTCAACTGACAAACTGTTCTCTCAATTGATTGATTGATTGATTTTGTTTTTATGTTATATTCGGAAATTCTTTGTTTTTTGTTTATGACCATCTTCCATTGATTATGCGATTATTTTATAGAATTGGGTTTATAAAGTGGCTGCAGCTTGTTTTGGTAGTAGTATAGGTGGGTGAGTTTTCTGCGGCACAACACTGTCATTTACATGCGATTGAGGAACTTCTGCTAGGTGTGGCCTAATTTTGTAATTTACATCTCATACCTTTTCTGTCGGTATCCGAATTGGTAGATTAAGTTAACTATGGTTAAAAACTTTGCCTTTGAATTTCGAGAGTAAATAACACATCTCTCACACTCTCCAAGAGTGAATTTTTAAACACCATTTGTTGTTATTATAAATCCTCTTATGGTAACAATATCAAAACTAGATTTGTCTAGTGATTCGTTTTCGATAGCGTATAATCTACCACTACCGTATAACAGCAAGTTTTTAAATTAAAAAACGTTAAAGCTAGAAAATTATTTTTTTAAATGATGATTGGCGTATACGGTGTGTTATATGGTTTTGCACAGGGTATATTCTGTATCTTTTTAATATTTGAGCACTAAGAAGCTAATATTAATCTGTATAACTAAACATCATATTTGACATATCTTTAAGTAAAACCGAAATTGTAGGTTTCACATACGGAATGTTTTTTCAAATGTTTTAATTTTTTATCTTTTCTAAAGTTAGTTGTAATAGGAAGTAGTGAAACACCACCTATCCTTAATTAAATATATTTTTAATTTAGAACACAGATCAATTTCGCTTTTTGCGAACATTAACTAAATATTTTTATAAAGCTTCTTATCCACTGGAAGTGTTTTCCCATATCGGCAGCCTCAATACTCAAAAATTGCTCAATTGGCATTAATAAATGAAATAACAAATCATAATTCATTTTATCCCTAAATAAAACCAACTTAGCACACAGATCATGTACAAGAGATTACAATAATTCGTCACCCCACTCGATGTAAGCACCAGCGTTATCCCTCACAAAGCGGTGAATTAAACCGTGACACCCTGTATACGTGTACTCTCTCAGTATCGACAGAACCAGTTGATTTGTTGGCCATGAATATATTTGTGGTGATGATAGGGGAGGATCGCGATTAGGGATGCTGTATTTTGATGACTTCGGAACGAATTGTCGCACGCGTTTTGTTCGTTTCGCTGTTACGCAGATATTTTGAGTTCTCACGGTACCATTACCTTTAGTCCTTTATATTTTTAAGCATTTGTAGTTGGTTAAGTTAATATTGAATATGATAAATCTAAAAGAGGCATATTTTATACACAGGATGTCCAAAGTTCCGTATAGTTTTGAGTAGATATATGCTATTGGCCATAAGAGAATTTGAAGATTTAGTTGACCAACCAAAAACCGTAAATGTTCATAACTACCAATTTCAGGGTACATACATTATTCGTTTAGCAAGTTCTTCGGGCAAGACGTAAACAAATTTAATTTTTAACTTGGCGATGATTAAAGTACAAATAAAAGGGCTGATATACGCCTTTCGTTCGTTTCAGTAGATATGGTTTTAATTTCGACTAAAACGTTATAACAAATTTTCTTTGAAAATTGCAATATCGTCATGTTTAGTAAATTAAATTTAGGTGACGTCTAACTGAAAGGCGTGGGCTTTACGTCTCAGAATTTTGAGCTTTATCGATCTGAGCACCCGTTAAATGTCATGGATCAGGGATTTTCTTCCACTAAATTAAACCCACAGCCTCCTTGATGTTGCTCATCATTAGCAGCTACAATGCGTTACGTCGAGCGTTACTCCTGGGCGATGCTTCGGATAAATTAAGCGAAAATATCCGATATTATCTGGAATTTATGCGGGCAATATTAAATATTACATTGTCAGGGGAGATAACCTGCAGCAACCGGTATTTGTACGTTTTTGCGACTTGAGAACGATATGTTTTAATAAACATAATTTGATTGCCAGTAATCATATTGTTCTTTTATAAATTAATAGTAAGAGAAATGATAGCAACTTCAATAAAAAAAACATACAGTAAAATTTAAAAGTTACAAGCGACAGTGGCTACTAGAATATAAATATTTAGAAATATTTGAAGTGCAAAATAGTTACAATTTTAATTTAAATAAAGTATGTAATAATTACAAAGCAGTTATAACGTAAACACACAAATATTTTAAAAACTGAAAACGTAACTCAGAAATTCTGCTTATACAAAAACACCAAAGCGAAAATAGTATATAAAAGAGCAGATTTTCAAATAATATCTATGTTCAAACAAACTAGTGCAGTTTTTTTACGTTTTTAAAAGTGACGTTTTGGGGAGTGTACTAGCAGATTTTATTTCGATCTTTTAAGCGTAGGAATGTACTACCGAACGAGACCGAGATTTAAATGCTGTCTAGGAATTCGTTGGATAATGTTGGTTCTAGCTGGTTAAATACTGGTTTAGTCAAATAGGTACTTCATATTGAAAAACTCCGTTCACATAACTCGAATATTAAAAAAATAAACATGTTATCGTCAATACCGTTTAATTTTAATGACTCCTGATAGTACAAATTTTTCTACGATCATGATGAAAGGAAATGTCAAATGATAAACCACAGCGTGTAAAACGATTTTGGTCAGTACATCAAAGTAAAATAGGCATAATATACAGGGTGTCTCCAAAAGGTTGTGACATACCTTAACTATAGACTCCTGGGAAAAAAATAAGATGATTTAACCCAACTTACCTATATCCAAAATCGTCTGGTTAAGTCGGTATAAGACGTTAAAGGTTTTTGAAAAACAAAATAATTTTGGCATAAAAAGAGTAGGTTGTGAGCGATTTTTATAATTTTTGGTATGACATGTTCTGTGACTATAAGTCACGTTTTGAGATGGTTTTCGTCTTTATCAGTAAGTTGTAAGTGTATTGAACAAAAATCTAGCAATACAAATTTTGTGGTAACTTTTTCGAGGATAATCTGAAAACTTTCATCTTTTGTCCAAAAAGATATTTTCTTTAGAAATATTTTTAGTATCTTTGTAATTTCTGATAAGTTTATCCACCAAAAAGATAAAATCTGATCTGATGACTTATGCATTTTTGATAGGAATAATCTAGTTCGGAATACCTATCTTTAAACGTCAAATCAGTATTATTCGTTAGTTACATGTCAAAATCACAGAAATTTAGTATGAAGGTGTTTTAATATCTTGAGTTTCTTGTTTCTTGTAATTCTTGTTAAGTTTATCAACGATAGTGACTGGAACGTATACTTATAGTGTATAAACTGATATATGGCTGGTTCTCAGATTTTGTGAAGAAAATTGTTGGAGAAGCGTCAGAGTATACCAAGAAAGATTTCCAAATTGTCAGGTGCTGAATCATAAAAAAATTGCACGAATTGAGAAACGTCTTCGTGAAAATGGAACATTTAAACCATTAAGTGTGAATTGTGGACGCCCTCGCGTAATTCGTTATCCACAAATGGAAGAGGAAGTTCTAGATACCTTAGAAGAACATCCTGAAAAAAGTACTCGTGGTTTGTCGCGTCAAATAGGAGTTTCAAAAGATGTAGTCCACGAGGTTATTAAAGATCAACTTCTATGTCCGTATCACATTCAAAGTGAACAAGAACTTTTACAAGCAGATCCCGAATCGCATCTAACATTTTGTAAAGTTATTCAACAAAGAAGGGCTGAAGATATTCACTTTCATAGTAAAATTCTGTTCGCGGATGAAGCTTGCTTTACTAGAAGAGGTATAACAAAATTCATACAACGAACATGTGTATTCAGATGAAAATCCACATGCAATCAGACAACGCCAATTTCAACAGGTATTTCGACTTAATGTATAAGCAGGAACAATCGGCCAACATCTTATAGGTTCCGTTGTTTTACCTGCTAGGTTAAATAGTGAAATGCACTTACATTTTCTTCAGGATGCATCATCAGGCTTATTAGAGGATTTGCCATTGCTTCTTAGAGGTAACATGTGGTTTTTACATGACGGAGCACCTCCTCATTTTATATTGAATGTGCAGAACCACCTACACGCACATTTCCCTATAAATAGATAGACAAAGGAGCTGTCACCTCTGTAAAATGGCCACCTCGATCACGGGATCTAAACGTCTGTGATTGGTTTTTGTGGAGAACATTTACTCCTGTAAATACAGAAAATAAACTTTGGGCAGAATTCACAATGCCGCAGAAACAATTAAAAATGATCGACAAATGTTGCAGAACGTACAGACAAATTTTTTGCGTAGGATCAATCTGTGCCTTCAAGAAAATGGCTAGATTTTTGTTCAATACACTTACAACTTACTGATGAAGACCAAAACCATCGCAAAACGTGACATACTCACAGAACATGCCCTACCAAAAATTATAAAAGTCGATCTTGTTATGGCAAATGATTTTGTTTTTCAAAAAACTTTAACGCCTTATACCGACTTAACCAGACGATTCTGGATATAGGTATAAGTTGGGTTAAATAATTTTATTTTTATCTCAGGAGTCTATAGTTAAGCTATGTCCCAACCTTTTGGGGACAAAAGCAGATATTTAGTACTACAAAATGCCTGCTTACGTTTCATTCATGGAATTAGACGACGAGAACACATTTCGCACAAATTAAAGGAGACTAAATGGCTTAACATGGAAAGGCGACGCATACTGCATAGCTCTGTGCTGTACCACAAAATTATTACTGATAATAGCCCACCCTATCTCACAAATAAAATTAAATATCGTACAGACGTGCACAATTTGAATTTGAGACATAGGGGTTTAATAACACCTCCAATTCGACGTACTGAATATTTTAAGCGGTCTTTTTCTTATAATATTTACAAATTGTATAATACTTTACCTGCTAATTTTAAGGTACTTTCCTTACCGTCCTTTAAGCGTCATATGACTCAGTGGTTATTTCAATTATTTCAATAAATTTTAAAAAAACATTGTTTCATTCCCATGTGGGCTCCAATAGTACATTTTAATAGTCGTCAAAATTAAAATATTATCACCAAGGCATTAGGTATTGTTATTGTTATTTTGTTATGCGCACTGTCCTCAACTGTATAGTTTATTAGTTTGTATTTATGTGAATATAACCTGGATTTTTTATTTTTTGTTATTTATGTTTGACATGTCGAATCACGGTGGTGGGTTAGAGCAGGGGTATTCCATCTGGAGTACCATCTGATCACCATCGTATTTCCTGTAATAATAATTATTTATTTATATATTTATATATTTCTGTTGCTTTATGTACACTCATAACTATTATTGGAAATAAACATTATTATTATTATTATTATTATTATTATTATTATTAAATAAACCGCGAGCTGTATTTTCGATGTTCAACAGTAGAAGTACGATAGAGCTACACCACCTAAGTGGCGCAGGCGGTAGAGTGCCAAGGTTGCAATCAGCAAGTCCTCGGTTCGAACCCGTGGATAGACGAAACTTTTTCCGCAGTCTGCTGGACCAGTACTGATTTGGATGATCATTCGACATTGGAACCATTAATATCGCTCCTCTCTGAAGACTAGTCTTTGGGATAGCGTAGCAAGACTACACAAGACATACACGCACACTTGACTTAGAAGTAGCTCAACGAGCTCACCTTAAGAGGCAAGGGCGTGTGAACATGGAGAAGCGATTTTTATGTAATCTACCTTGCCATGAAAATTAATAGACACAGTTGCTATTTTCTGTTACCAAATAACTGTTACATTTATAGACGAGTTTATAAAATTTAGTTCAACAAAAGATGTCTGCAGTTTTGGTAATGTGTTCAATTAAAGAAAATGAGTGAAATTAAGCTCCACTAGAGAAACGTTATAAAATTCTTAATAAAAAAAAATAATGATTGGCGTGTTGAGAACAATACACCGTCATATTTCCAAGTAAAATTTTGGTCTGAGCAACTTCAATAGCTCATGGAATCAATTCGCGATGGCCCAAAATGCGGAAAGACTGTGGGAACAAGAAGAGGCCATCAAAGAATATTAAGTATTGATAGATCCAAGAGTATGAATTTCAGAATTTTTTAGACCCATCCTTCTCAGGAGAATGTTTACGTGATAGGAAGTACACCACCCTCTAGAGGACAGCAAAGAGTTTCTATCCGAAAAGATAGGTTTTACAATTATAGTCCAGTCATTAAAAGGAAATAAAACGGATTTGCTTACAAAAGGTCATGAAGTTTTAAAACTTGGCAGGAATGTCGACCCATATGCCCTAACGATGGCTCTTAATTTGCGACCTCGGGAGGTCGCCGCTCGCGCAGCCATCTTGGAAAAATGGCGCCCGAAAACAGTTTTTGAGGTATAACTCCGTTCCTGTTAATCCTATGCAAAAAAGTTCTCATTATAAATTAAAGAGGATAATATTTTCTACAAAACAACACTAATAACATTTTCTCGTCAGATTGATAGTTTTCGAGTTAGCGGGATGGGAAGTAGAGCGAAAATTTCGAATTCGCGAAAAAACTGCGTTTTCACACGAATTTTTTCACTTTATCTATTTTTACCTAACAAAATTACTAGTATATCCATTACATACAATGACACGTGGGACCCCAACACCATGCACTGTTCCAATGAAAGTCCCCCAATAGGGCGGATCTACTCGACATGGACAATGCGGAAAGTTGGTCATTGGACTTGTGTTAAGGTGGAACAACGTTGTTAAAGTGACAGCATATTACGATATTTGTTATATTATGGTAAATGTCGTCATATGCTGTCATGTTTACAACGTTGGGTTACGTTACACACATGCACAATGCCAGTTGTTTGTATCCGCCGAAGAATATTAATTTCCACGTTGGAACGCATGTAAACCGCTACCGCATGTACGTTTTCAAATCTGCGCGAGATAAAGAGAGACCATACTGAGTACCAACCAAATCTTCTTTGTTCAAAGCATTCATGCCCATTGATCCACCTGAACAACAGAGCCGAAGCTTTCATTTCTGGATGGTGGATTTTTGTTGCACCGAGTGGTATGGCATCGCAACGATTCGTTCGGAACAATTTGTATACTTTATGTGGAATACGTTAAGCGGCACTAAGGATCAAACGCATGTATAGTTTTTGACGGTTATCCGGATAACTTCGATAGCATGAGCACGAAAAGCGCGGAAAGACATCGATGTTTCAGGTCGCAAACCTGCGCTGATAGCGTTTTCGATGAAGCAATGATTTCCACTGTTTCGCAAGAAAAGTTTCTGCCCACCGATTCGAACAAAAGGCGTTTAATTCCTATGTTAATGAAGAAGTTTGAAGAGCATGATTATACAGTAAAGCAATCCGTGGAGGATGCGGATTTGCTCATAGTCCAAACAGCGCTCGATATGTCCTCTTCATATCCGTTTGTTTATGTTGTAGGGGAAGACATAGATCTATTGGTTCCGTTAACCGCAAGGGCACGAGATCATGCCAATGTTTTTTTGCGGAAACCAGCCAGAGAAAAAATTGCGGAACAGATATTTTCTGGGCAAAGCCTCAACTACAAGGATACCGTAGCGAAGAATTTTCAGTTTCTCCATGCATTCAGTGGCTGCGATACCACCTGTGCTCTGTTCAACCAGGGGAAAATCAAATTTTTCAACCTCCTTCAAAAAAACGACAAGTTGGCTAATACTATTAAAATCTTTCAGCATCCAGAAGCAGACGTTAATGCTCTCGCTACAGCTGCAGTGCATCGCATGAAAACGACTCATTGGATTCCCTCCAATACGAATGTTTTGTGAAGGCTCTTTCCAAAAACAAATTTAACCTTACCTCCCTGCCTCCGACAGAAGATTCTGCACGTCAGCATTGCCTACGGACATATCATCAAGTTCAGATGTGGAATGGCATTACGAAAAACCCGGAGGAATACGGTTGGCAGAAAACAAGAACAGGGCTTAATGTTGTTCGCACAACACGACAGCCAGCCCCCGACATACTTCTCCAGTCAATTTCTTGCAGATGTAAAAAAGGCTGTGGGACGGCATGCGGGTGTCGGAAGATCGGGTTAAAATGTTCGGCACCCTTTTTCTATTGCAATGGTGTAGCTTGTGAAAACATTCCTGACATTGTGGAAGATTCTGACGAAGAGGACGACAATGAGGCTGCAGATATTCTTGACTCCTTACAAATGTACGAGGAGAATGAAAGAGAAGAAGAAGAGGCTGGTGACTCTAAAAAATCATTTGCGCCAAAACTATCGCAACGTGCAAAGCTGCGGAAAAGCAAGTAGGTAATCAATTCGATTGTGGATTAGGCCTACTGGGGAAACCACGTAAAAAAACGCGCCGATGCAGTCTACCTCATGGGTGGTGTAGAAACGAGTTGCAATATGTATTGGTTTTAATAATGTTTCTGTACAACAAACTATAGATAAGTTAATTTGTGGTTAATGTAAAAAAACTGTTGAAAATACAGATTTTTTGCGAATTCAAAATGTTCGTTTTTAACTCGAAAGCTAACGATCTGACAAAAAAATATTATTAGTATTGTTTAGCAGCAAATTTTATTCTCTTTAATTTATCATCAGAACTTTTTTGCATAGGATTAACAGGAACGGAGTTAAACGACAAAAACTGTTTTTGGGCGCCATCTTTCCAAGATGGCGGCGCGAGCGGCGACCTCCCGAGGTCGCAAATTAAGAGCCATAGTTAGGGCATATGGGTCGACATTCCTGCCAAGTTTCAAAACTTCATGACCTTTTGTAACCTAAAATATTATAATGACTGGACTATTAATGGAACTGTATTACTCGTTCCTTAAGGCAAGTGAAACTTTTAAAACTGAAAATTTTGAACATACCAACAGAAAAAAAGAAATTTAATTTATTAGGTATCCACCTTGTGGGTCTAGGACAACTCGGCGCCGCCATCTCGGCGCGGGGCCAGCTCGGCGCCGGGACAACTCGGGGCGGAGCCATCTCGGCGCCAGCCAACTCGGCGCGAGGCCATCTCGGCGACGAATTTAAATTAGCAAACTACAGTGTGCACTACGTAAAAAAATTATTCTAAAGAAATAATGTATAAAGTGATCGCGAAAAAGCTGGCATCAAATGAAAAAAAAAATATTTAGAATTTCTTGGTAAATCAAACACTAACGACCAGAGGTAATTGCAAAGTGATTACAAATGGGCCAAACAAAAGTTGTCACGTGACTTCCGTTATCAGTAAAATTCAACATTTTTTAAAAATAATTACGAAAAATGCATTTACTACTCAAGATAGGGACAACATTTACGAAACAAAGTTGTTTTCTGGCCTTGACATTGTTGAGTTAGCTAAAACTAACACATAATAAAAATCGTATGGAAAACTTGCTTAATTTCCGAAAAATTTTACTTTTTGGATTTACACAACTTTGAAAACGCCATTTTTAACTAAGTAAAAATCTCTCAATATATCTAATACGGGCTAAATAGGTTTTCGGACAAGCTGTCATCCTGTTTAAGTGAAATGTAAACATTACCAATATTTTTTTAAGTTGATTCTTTCTGTTTACCAGGAAATAAAGCTAAAAAAATAAGTATTTTTTTTATTTACCACTTTTCCGAAATATCAAAACCAAAGGAGGTACAGGGTGTTAAAGTTTCAAATTAAAAACTAAACTTTGGCGCAAAGGCGGCTGGACAATTTTATTTTTGTTTATCTCTGTTGTCAAGCAATGATCTGTCAACTAGTTTTCCATTGTAATTTTCTTAATGTTATTGCTGCAATAATGGCTCATGTTTATGAAAATAGTGAATGAGTGAATATGCTTATTATTTACTGGGAGTGTCGTCAAAATGCCGCTGCCGCATCAATCTTATACGCGGAATGTGTGTGTAGAAGCGAATGCTGATAATTTTGATCATTTAAGTTAGATTAAGTTTAGTTTAATTTTCGTTAAGTAATTTTAGTTCATACTTTGAAACTTTAACACCTTGTATCTCCGTTAGTTTTAATATTTCGCAAAACTGGTAAATGGCTTACTTTTTTTAGCTTTATATCCTGGCAAAAGGAAAGAATCAACTTAAAAATCACCCTGTATATACAGTGTGTCCCCGGATAGGTGGAACGACTCTTGTAAAAGGTAAAAAATTCTCGATTTAAATTTTTTGGGGTTCAGCCCTGCTTGGTTAAAGGCGAATTTCTAACAGAATTTCAGTTTTGAAACTCAAGTATGCCTTGAAAGTTTTCAAAAAAACTATTTTTTGTACTCATGACTTCAAAATTCATATTTCCCGGTCATTAACCATACGCCGAAAGTTACTTTTCCCGCACTGCGGTGTTTTTTACTTTTCAACAAAAACTAGGGGAATTGTGTTTTTTGTAAATTTTTATAACAAACGGGGCTGCGCGCGCTATTGCGCGGTCTATTCTATTCAATTTACCACCATTTTTAGGCCTATTACGTTGGCCCATCTCCAAGGGGGCTCTTGGGGTTCCGCCCATCTTCAAAGGGGCCCTTGGAGCTTCGCCCCTCTCCAAGCGGCCCTCGGGCTCCGCCTCTCTCCAAGGGGACCCTCGGGGCTCCGCTCATTTTCAAGCGGGCCCTCGGGGCTCCGCCCCTCTCCAAGGGGTTCTTTAGGGCTCCGCTCTTCTCCAAGGGAGCCCTCGGGGATCTGCTCCTCTTCAAAGAGGCACTAGGGGCTTCGCTCCTCTCCAAAGCGGCCCTCAGGGCTCCGCCAATTTCTAAGGGGACCTTCAGAGCTTCGCCCCTCCCCAAGGGGGCCCTCGGGGCTCCGCCCATTTTCAAGCGGGCCTTTGGGGCTCCGCCCCTCTCCAAGGGGTCCGTCAGGGCCCCGCTCCTCGCCAAGGGGGCCCTCGGGGCTCCGCCCCTCTCCAAGGGGGCCCTTGGGCTTCGCCCCTCTCCAAGGCGGCCCTCGGGGCTCCGCCTACCTCTAAGGGGGCCTTCGGGGTTCTGCCCCTCTCCAAGAGGGCCCTCGGGACACACACGTCTGGATCGTTCTCCTTTATTATATAGAGGATTGTCCGTCGTTGGTTTAATTGCGCCTGCAAACACCAGAGGCGCTGTAAATGTCGACAAAACTAACAGGTGCGTAGGATAGGTATAAAAGTTTAGTGATTTGTGCTGTCAACTCAGTAAATTAGTAAAACACTAAATAATAACTTTTCCTACGACTGCTTCTAAAATCAAGCTATCCGGCTTGTTGACGTACGTCAAAAATTGGTTGTTTTGAATCAGTTCATCGCGGCAGCCGTCATACGTAAGTATATAATCGTGAATCGTAATACATTGCAACATACATAAATTTTATATAAGCTTTCATGATTATATACCTAAGTCGACTAGTGGTCAGCTATTTGAAAACGTCAAAGTTGACAGCTGTCACTGTGAATTTGATTTAAACCTTTTTTCGCGATTTAAAGTTACTTGTGCTTTATTTTGTGTATTGTCGGTGTTTACGTGTCAAGAAAAATAAGAAATGGGCGATAAAATTCCAATTCTGATGTAAAAATTTGCACGTCGCAGGAAATTTTAGAAATGGCAAAAAACACCAGTTTAAACCTATTTTCGAAAATTTTACAGTCGTAGGAAAAATTTTGTATGCAACACGAGCGAAAAATGCATGAGGCGTTCGTTCGAGTTTTTTTGGACTACGCTTCGCTCGGCCCGAAACTTTCGAACTCACGCCTAATGCATCATTTTTCGCTCTAGGTACATAAATAACTATTTTAATTTTTTTAAATATTTTCAGTTATTTGTTACAAAAAACATTGTACCTAACTCCTTCGGGAAGAACAAAGTGTTCATTCGGGAAAATTACGAACTTGTTAGGTAAATAACTATTACTGTAGAGTAGCGTGTCTTTTATGTAGCAAATACGACAAAAAGTTATTAAGAGAAGTTGTTTAGAATCAACATCTAGGTTCCTATACCAAATTTCAAAATCCTCTGCCAACTTTGATCTCTCACATTATCTTTTATGTTTAGGTCGCATATCAAAGAATTTTACTTTTAACAAAGACGGCTATGGAAAAACAAACATTTTTCAAAAAGGTTTTTTATTTCATAATAAAAAAAATGTTAAAAATAAAATGTTTTGATTTGGAAAATAAACATTAAAGAAATATTTGTCATATAAAAACCACTTTATTTAGAAAATGGCGTTTTTCAAAATTGTGTAAATCCAAAAAGTGCTATTTTTCGGAATTTAAGCAAGATTTCAATGAGATTTTTTATTGTGTGGTAGTTTTAGCTGACTGAACAATCTCAAGGACAGAAAACTTTTTTTCGTAAGATTTGTCTCTATCTTGACTAGTAAATGCATGCTTCGTAGTTATTTAAAAAAAAACCTAAAATTTTACTGATAACGGAAGTCATGTGACAACTTTTGTTTAGCTCATTTGTAATCACTTTGCAACCGCCTCTGGTCGTCAGTGTTTGATTTTCCAAGAAATTCTCAATATTTTTATTTTCATTTGATGACAGTTTTTTGGCGATCACTTTATTTATTCATTTTTGATAATAATTTTTTTACATAGTGGACAATGTAGTTTGCAAATTTGAATTCGGCGCCGAGATGGCCTCGCGCCGAGTAGGCTGTCGCCGAGATGGCTCCGCGCCGAGATGGCATCGCGCCGAGTTGTCCCGGCGCCGAGCTAGCCCGCGCCGAGATGGCGGCGCCGAAGTGGCGGCGCCGAGATGGCGGCGCCGAGATGGCGGAGCCGAGTTGTCCGGCTTCGCCACCTTGTATATATTAGGTCCACAATATGCCTATCTTCGTCAAGGGTAAATACCTGAACGATATGCAATATATTACTCTTTTTTAACTAATAGTTCTTGAATTAAAGGAAGAATAGGCTGATTGTTATTTTTGTAAGGTGTTCACACTCCAAAACCTTTGGAACACAGTGGATCGTATCAGCTATGCCCACTCAGAATACCACATGAGCAATACGACCCAAATACGACAACAAGAAGTTCGAGAAGCTTCAATCCAAAGTAACACCGGTACCAGGATTGGATATCAAGAGAACGGTAATTAACTTTTCTGACCAACTCCTCTCTGAGGACTGTGCCTCGATTTTGGCAAAAGGATTAAATTTTTCCGTAACACCATCCGACATACCTACTGAAGAAGTAATCGCTGAAATTGAGAGTGCTATTCGCAAACTCCCAGTTGAGGAAGCCGAGGAAGTAAGACACGAGACCTGTCGTATATTAAAGTGTGCCAAACCACCAACAAGGAACGTCACCAGAGCCGAAACACAAGCTCTGAAGGAAATCCGCAACAATCCAGACAATGTAGTTCTACACGCTGACAAAGGAAATGCTACTGTAGTGATGAACAGGAAGGACTGCCGGAACACAATTCAATCACTACTGAACGATGAACAGTACGTAACACTGAAAAAGAACCCCACATCGAGGATAGAACACCAGATTAAAGGAGCTATCAAGAGCTCATTAATACCATAGTCGGAACATCGACTACTACTGCCTAGCGATACTAAACCACCCAGACTTTACGGACTTCCGACGATCCACAAACCAGAAGTTCCAGTCAGACCAATTGTTACCACTTGCGGATCTCCTACGTATGAACTAGCCAGATACCTCACTAACATATTACAACCATACGTAGGCAGAACAGAATCCTACGGGCAGAACTCTGAGCATTTCGTGGAAATGTTGGCTCAGTTAGAAGTAACGGACCAGGACATGTTAGTCAGTTTCGATGTGAAATCCCTGTTCACCAACGTACCAGTAGAAGATTAAGTAAATCTCATACTTTGTTCCGCAAGGACTCCGAGAAGACGTTCCAGAGTTAGTAAGGATGTGCCTCACTACGACCTACTTTCTTTGGGAAGGAATGAACTACGAGCAAAAGGAAGGAGCCTCTATGGGATCCCCGTTATCTTCAGTCATTGCTAACATATTACTATGAAATAGGGCCCCACAACTTTATGCGAATTTGCCTTCACTAAAAGAAAGTGATTGTGAACGGGTGCTCCTAAATTCACGTATTGAATAAAAATACTGCAACCTGTGCACGATCTGAAGCTTATTAAAAAAATACAAATATTTTACTGCAAAATTAAACAATTTTGTGCCCTTATTTTACTTTGACTATATACTCGTACAATAATATTCGGCTGCTCCGGTGAACATAAATTACTTTGTCTCAGGATTAGGTCGCTAAATTAGAAATACTGGGTAGAGCAAACTAATTTTCAGTAGCTCCAATTTAACTCGGATTCTACTTGTAAACGCACTAAAACTAAATCTTAAGTAGCTAACCTCAAAAATTGACATGAAACACAAAGCAGAGTGCACTCGTATAAATCGCCGTAATTGATTTAAATCAATGCCAAAATCAGCAAAATACCTCAGGTAAGCAATAATTATTCTCGCTTAGCAACAGTACTAACGGCTTTTGTTCCAGCGTGGCGTACTAGGGGACGCCAACTATCAATTGTTTTAGCTTGCAAACGAATGGACAATTTTCATTAATTTCTACAATTTCTAATGACGCCTTGTCAATTTCTGAATTCTGTAATGCACTGGACAATCGGGAACTGGCCAAATACGTAGTGGAAACTCCAATCTTGTAGGCCTCAGCGAAATAAAAAGGCTCTGGATGATGAAAATTGCGCAAAATACCTTATTTACAGAACCCTCCCGAAGCTGATCGCACCTCTCAGGGGACGCCAACGCGTTTTCTCATGTGCTGCGGGCCTGGTGACTCCAGTCTTTGCACGAAGCTCTGCGTAGAGGACTCTTCTAGATGTTGAAGGCACGAAACTCGGCTTCAACTTGCTCCTGCAGGCGATATCGACTTTCGAACGCAGCCCATAGCTTGACCGCAGCTGCCTGGATTTTCTCGACGACGAATAAGCACAAAGTACACCACTTGAAGACTGGCAAACTGGTTCCAAATGTGTTCAACACTTTTATGATTCAATAAAACCAACACTTGCACTAAATGGATGTGTTTTTATTAACAAAAATTAAACTTTTATGGGAGCTGATGAAAAACAATGTTAACAGCTTGGGCAATTTCAAAGCTCTCTTCGTGATTGTTAAACAAAAAGAAGGTCTGGTACCTTAGCAACATATCAACACAATTGTTTAAAAGTAAATAAGGTTTGATACTTAAAATTAACCTAAAGAATAAGGTTTTAATAACATCTTTAATTCTTACAGGCTAAATAAATGTTTTTCTTAGCTTATGGTACTACACTCAATACTCTGCTCTTTCACTGTATTTTAACCGCACTGTTATGTTCTTTAGTTTATTATGCACTTAATAATGTCCTTCGTTCTATTCTTCAATGTTAGTCGTAGGTTGCTCTTTTGCAACATTTCTTGTCGGTTGCTTCTTGTAACGTTTCTAATCCTCGAACTGCATTGCTATACCCTTCAGTTACTTTGCCATTCTGGTAATAACTTTTTGACCACTATAATGCTCATAACTTTGTACTTGTGCAAACCATTTCGTACAATAAGAAACATAATACTGCAAACGTTAACGTTACCATCGTCAGATACCATCTAACTGCATTCGCACTTCCAAAACCTCGTCAAATTTGAGCCCAAGAACGTAACCCTTTTGGACTGGCTTTTCATGTTATCTTTGCCTCAATTTTTGAAACTCAGCTGCACCCATCAGTGCATTTATCTCAGTAAAAGTAAGCTAAGCTTGCACTAATTAAAATAATTAATTCTGTGCCTCGGTTTAATTTTTAATGCATTCTAGTTCAATTGGATAGCAGAATTGTTGAGAGCACAAAACCATTGCAATATTTATGGAAGCCTTTGAAGAAGAAGCTATTCAGTCCAGCCATCTCAAACCTAAATGCTGGTTCCACTATGTCGACGACACTTTCGTTATATGGCCCCATGGAAAAGCAGCTCTTGAAGTTTTCTTGGCACACTTAAACGACCACCATGCCAAAATAAGATTCACTATGGAAACTGCAGAAAATGGACGCCTACCTTCCCTGGACGTGTTAGTGAAACGAACCGCAAACAACAGATAAGCCATACATTGTATCGAAAGAAGATTCACACTGACCTCTATCTGCATGCTTCGTCTCTCCATCATCCCCAACAAAAGAGATTGATCAAGACTCTTATTCATCGGGCAAGCGCCGTTTGTGACGAGGACAGTAAACCACAATAGACATGTGTAAAAAGCTTTACACAGGATTGGCTACAGTCGACGAGACATCAAGAAAGCGTGCCAACACACCATAAAACCGAAAGAACCTAAACCTATTAATAACGCCTGCCTTCCTTTCATCGCCGGAGTAACCGACAGAATAAGAAAGGTCTTAGATAAGAAAAACATCGGGGGTCCGCTATGGTACAATAAGAAAAATCGAACAATTGATCCCCTCCAACAAAGATTCTTTGCCCAGACTACAGACAGAAGGCGTTTACCAACTCCAATGTACTTGTAGCAAATCTTACATCGGACAAACGGGAAGAAGCATCCAATGTCGAATAAAGAACACCAGAGCCACACACGACTTGGAAACAGACAAAAATCAGCCATCGCAGAACACGTATCAGGACCAGGAGATCACAGAATAAGTTAAGACTCCGTAAACATACTAGCCAGGAGTAAAAAATACTTCCCTCGTGTTATTCGGGAATCCCTAGAAATTATTAAAAATTTATATAATTTCAAACTAGAAAACGGCTACCGCCTTAGCAACACATGGAAGATAGCTCTGGAAAACCAATCCATCCACAAACAAGTTCCACGTGAGCAACCAAGCGGGAAAACGACAAGTTCCAATAACATACTAGATCTACATGATCACGCACCGTAACAACTCCTCGGTATATAACCAGGAGCAAAAGGCACCAACATCAGTGTCTAGAAAACTTCTGAAGAGGCTGACAGCATGAGCAGCAAAACGTCAAGTTCAAATCGACGACCACGGCATAACCCGGAAGAACCTACCATTATAATGAGAAATTATATTGGCAAGACAACTAGGGGCACACAATACACCTCACAGACTCTCCAAACAGCAGTTTTTGATGTTAAAAGAGGTGCTACAACAGTAAGAAAAGCTGCGAAAACATGTATAATCCCCTATAGTACCTTACAAAGTTACGTAAAAAGAAGACGTAGTACAAATGGGCAGACAGAAGGTCGTGCGCAAATCGGGAAGTCTCCCAAAGAAGTTATGAACTGTGTTAAACAATTTGTAATCGAAACTAATTAAACAATGCCATTCAAGAATAACAGGCCAGGAGAAGACAACCGAATTTCAAAAGGAGACACAACCTTTCTATAAAGAATCCCCAATTTCTAATAATATTCACCTAAAAAGTTGCTCCAGGCTTTCATTGTTCATTTTTACTTTGATTTACTCAATAGCACTCTACAAAGCTGATATTTATGACCTATTCTAGGAACGAGCACATATCTGGAACCTAGAAGCAACGTCTGTATGCACTGATCCTTCCAAAACTAAAGTTGTCGGTGAAAAAGGCAAACCCAGTTCCAACTACCGATAGGATTATTATTATTAATCTTGGTTTGTTATTCATCTACCTCATAGAAAAATTTCAAAATCTTTTAAATAGTTCGTTTGGATTGTTTTCTATCGGTAGTTGTGGAAAAGAAAACATAACCTGCCTGAATGGAGTGAGTGCTTCAGGTTCGAAACTCGACAGACGGTATGGTTTATAAGGTTTAGATAACGTCAGAAATATTTCATAATTACTTTGAGAAATCTTTGAAACTGGAACGTCCTGTTCTTTTAATATACGTGCTACAGATATCTCATCTAATAGTGTACAATTCGCCCAACAACAAAATATATCAATACTGAGACTTCCTCCCTACACAAGTCATCTGCTACAACCGCTCGACTCGTATGTCATTAAATCTATAAAAATACAATGGAATCAAAAACTTTGATATGGCAGCGAAATCAATCCGGAATGCGTATTCCCAAATGCAATTTGCTATTTTCTTTGGATCAGTCTGGGCAAACACGTTAAGCCTGAGGTTATTGAAAGTGGGTTTAGAAGAGCCGGCATTGTGCCATTCATAGGACTGTCGTGCCTAAAGAAAAACTGGACACGGAAGCTTGTAAACGGTTGGAATCTTATCAAAACCAAACTGACGACGAAGGAATGAATGATGAAAATAATGATATTCACGATTACGAAAACCAAAATAATCTCCTTCAATTTGAAAGCATATTATTAGAAACAGTTAATCAAATCAGGAGAAAAAGAAAATTGTTCAGGGCGCAGAAGTTATTAACCAATCAAAGAAAATCAAAGCGCCACCAAGAAAAAACGCAATCAAATATAAAAGTGCAGCGTTAGTGATACCGATTTATGTGAAGAAAGTCTCAGTGATCCTGAATATATTGATGCGCAGGATGATCTAGACCCCACTTTGGGAAGGAAAGTGCAATTTGCCGCAGACCTAAATAATAAAATAACAAAATTTACTTTTTTTCCTATTTTGCAAACAAAATAGGACCATAATCAGTTCACGAACTTTATAAGGTATGAATTTGACGAACAGATTATTATATTTACCTTTACATATTGTGACCTATTGAAGTTGAACGAACTATGGATGGACGCGTGACGTGAAAACAGCCGGGTCACGCTGGTTCACGAGGGGTCCCGTGTCGTGCACGGGAGTGAAAATTCCAAGCGTGATTCACGTTTCACGTTAATTTCACGTTAAATATTTAGTAACAAATAAAAAAGCAGGGTGCCCCGCTTCCTGCTGTCCACCCATGTAGAAGATCTAGTGCTGGATAGGTCTGTGCATTTATATCGATAATTCGAATAATATATCAAATAATTCGATATATCGAATAACCATATTAAAATAAAAGTTATTGGAATTATCGAATAAATAATTGTTCGAATAAATTTATTGGAATTATCGAATAAATAATTATTCGGATAAAAATTTATTCGGTTAAAAATTTATTCGAATAAATTCATTCCAAGAATTATTTATTGGATAATTCGAATAAGTTTATTTTTAATAAATTTATTCGAATATCAAATAAAGAATTATTTGAATTATTTATGTAAATAAAACTTATTAGAATACAAAGCTCCATTATAAATATCAAACTGTAAACATTTTAATTACTTAAAATTAAAATAGAGCAATTACATTTTTTATCAAGCCGGCTACGACATATAAATAATCTGTATTAGGGTTCCTAGATGTGCGTGATTATTTATTTTGTTTATTATCATTGCTTGAAACGTTCTTTAAATGGTTTATCGGTTATCATTAATCATTAATATTGTTAGTCCTTTTCAATTTCCATACAATAATACCAAAATAAATGCCTGCCTAATGATTACTATTTGTATTTAGCAAATGGCCATTAATCATCATTAGTCAGAAAACTTGTATCAGATAGAATAGGTTAAACAGAAGATTACTCTTTCTAGAAAATGGTTAATTGATTTTAACAACTTATTCTAGTAATGATACATATTGCCTATTGGTCGGAATCGTAAATCGGGGACATGGGGATGCCCGTTTAGCGATAATTTAAAATATCATTCCAATAAATCAATCGTTTGTCTCAGAAGGTGAACAGTAAATTATTTTCTTCATTTGTACTTTCTCAAAGGAGAAAAATACGGTTTAGTGCTGTTACCATTTGTTGTGCTTCAAAGCTACTAACATTTAGAATTCAGAGTTCAGAATCAAGAAAGGTAAGTGGTGCTATTGTTATTACTTACTTATTACATGGTTGACCCGATTTAAATCATGATTAAAATTACGTAAAAAAAATCGAAATATACCATGGACCTTTATTATTTTTCCAAAGAAACCAATGATTACTTCCTTAATCCTCCTTTTTTCAAAATTTAGCGATGTAACTAAAGCGCCGAATTTGTCAAAATCTGAAACTATATTAATATATTAAATCACATTGTTTAAAATTTTGACTTTTTATTAAATTTTATTTCCATATTGAACCAATGTGATGTCGTTAACTCGTCCTGAATGCAGTTTTACACAAAAGTGGCAAACTGTCAATGCAATTTAGCTAAATTACAATTATTTTCATAATCTTATTTGACTTTTTTGTGGGTTCCTACAAAACTTTTTTGTGAACAAATTAATCAAGTTATACATTTTCTTAAATATAACCATTAAGCGAAGTGTAGCCTGGGACTATTTCATTGAAGACGTTTCAACATGCATTGTAGAATACAAGAAATGTAAAAAAAAGATCAATTTCGCTGGTAACACATCGAATATGTTAAGCCATATTAAACATAGACACCCAATGCAATCGGTAAGAAGCAAATTTCTTTTCTTGTTAAAACACACATTTCAAAATTCGGGATTGTACAGGAGGGGGCTACAGGTGAATTCATCACCAATCCTAATATGCAATAAAATTAACAGGCCAACTCATCATCCTTAGAATCTTTTTTAGCTTTAATTTTGTTATCTGCAACATTTTTTTTTAAATTTTAGGTTATTATCTGAAGGGAAGTTAAAAGCTTAGAAATAGGTTACTCTTAGTTAAGCGTGAAAACAACCGTTTATCTTATCATTTTTCACAAAGCTTTGGGTTGTCATTAAATATTAATTATCAAGTAGCCATGATCACTAAAACAATGGGGAGTGATCGTAAGCAAACAACAATGATAAATCAATTAATGCCGTTGGTGATGTAGCAATTTTTTCTTTTACGTTTACGAAAATTCCGCGACATAACGAAATCTCCTATGCTAAAATATTCGTTATTTCGCGGCATTTTCGTAAACATAATAGAAAAAGTGTCTGTGTCACTAACGTCATAAATTGATTTATGATTCTTGTTCATGATCACTACCCATTGTCTTTGTGATCATGCTTACTTAATAATTACAAGTTTTAATGACAACCGAAAACTTTTTAAAGTAAAGTAAACGGTTTTTAATTCCCCTCCATATAATAACCTAAAATTTCAAAAAATGTTACAGATAACGAAGTTAGAGCTAAAAAGATTTTAAAGATAGGTAAAGTGCCTCTTAAAGTCAAGTCTAGTTTACGAAAAAAAATTTATTAGCAGTGAAATCAGAAATTTATTAAGATTACTTTAACTTATTAACCGTAGATGGACTTAGACAAATTTACGAAACAATTTATCGAAACGCAATTGATTGAATCAACCGAATATTGAATAATATGTAAAACGTCTTCTCGAGTAGATCTGTGGGTGTAAATGAGTGGAATTTATACCCTGAACACCGTTTTTGGAAGATTTTTAAACACAAGGACCCGAAATAACAGTAAATATATACGTATGCAACAAAATTAATAAGAAGCAAGACATATCTTATTAACAATAATTAGTACGTTTCCATAAATCGTGGTTTCGATAAATCGTGTTCGCTCAATTGTGTTCGATCAATTATTGTGCTTCGAGAAATTTTCCGGATATCAACGTATCCCAGTACTACAAAGAAGTAGTCCATGAATCTTCAAATAAAAGCAACCAGTGGTATCTAATACGAGTATTAATTATTTTAAAAAATCGGTTATGTGAGCGTAGAGTCATACTTTTTTTTCTTTTTTAGCGAAGACGTTACAATCACAGTAGAGGATGTAGAAGATGAAAATGGCGCAGCGGAAGAAGTATACGCTGGTGAAAATCCGGAAAAAGGAAAAAAGAGGTCATTGAGCCTGTGCAGCAACACCAATGTTAATGTTAGTTCTTGCTATACACGCCGTAGAATTAATTTTTTTGCCTCTGTGTCTGTATAATTGAATGTTGTTTATTGATCTAAATAAAGAATACTGATTCGAACTTGCGTATTGATTTCAAAGTTTTTTCTCCTTTAGTGAATTGTAAAAATGTTCTAAAATAAAATAATCTCTATGCGTTCAACGTTTTTCCTATTTCTTGCAAATAAAGTGTTAGCCCTACTTAATTTTAAGTATCACGATTTGCATACTTTTTATTGTTGACAAATGTTTTCTTTAGTTCGTTTTGTTCACTCGTTTTGTGAATGTTCAATAATTTACCTAAACCTAAAATCCAATAAAATGGGGTGTAGAGCATTAGTTTATAACTTTCGAATAATTGAATAGTTATTCCAATAACTTAGTTAGTCAATAAATTAGTTATTCGAATAAGTTAGTTATTCGAATAAATTGGTTATTCGAATAAGTTATTCGAATAAATTAGTTATCCTAAAAAGTTATTCGAATAATTCGATAGTTATTCGAATTTCGATATATCGAATAAATTCGATATTTAATTTTATTCGTTATTCGATACCTAGTTTGTGATATCGAACACCCCTAGTGCTGGAGTGGTGGGTCATTATACTTCTGTGTGTCAGCCTGCAACGGCGGAGCTTCGCACCTGTGTTGTATTGTGAATGTTCTGTCTACAGTTAATCGCGTGTCTGTGTCTATAGGAGACCAAGTAGAACTTACTTTTAGTTCCTCGGCCGTAAAAGTACTTGTAGACCAAAGAATTAAAAGTGTTGCCTAATAACATATACATTCTTGTACTTGTATCAGTAAGGGAAACGTCACTTCCAATGACAGCTTTTGGTATTAAAATGTATGTCTTTGAAGACGGTTGCAAGAAATGTTTTTACGTTAAATCAGTATTTATCCCTTGCTGTAAGCTATTGTAGTCAATTTTCATTTATTTCTTTTTGTGTCTACTATTCTGATTGTAATATATCACATAAATTATTTCACGTGCAAAATGAATTTTATTTTAGAGTTTTTAGTTCTGTTACGGTCCTTAATTGGTTTTAAATTTGAACATTCTGTTCTATATGAATTTTAATTTTCAAAAAAAACTGCGTGTCACATCGTGAGCGGAGGATCATGCCGTGAATGTAAGTGAACGTGGGCGTGAGCGTGGGCCAACGTGAGTGTTTAAAGCAAGCGTGAAACGTGCGTGGCGTGAGTGAATGCTCACTCACCCGTCCATCTCTAAGTTGAACTATTCAAAAACATAGTCGCACTTCCCCACTCTGCTTCAATATAGAAGTAAAATGTCGCTGTGCATGTTTTGTGAAGATGAGGACGAAACTCCCAGTCAGTGCTTCTGAGAATGCGAAGAATTAGAAACCCACTTTGGGGCAGAAGAACTAACACCTGATCACCCCTATGGAAACGATCCAAACCATTTGTAAAGATTTAGAGATTTCTCTATGAAACAGATTAATATTTAAGAGCACAATAGGTCTTCCAAAACACAATTGACGGGACACAAGATCAGAAAATATTAATAATAATATTTATCCTGTCAGCTTCATCCAGTAGACGATTTTTATACCTACTGCAGTATTAGCACACACAGCTTATTTAAAGACAAAAAGTGTTCTTCTAACGACCATTGTTTATAATTAATTAACGTTGCGGTGGTTTCAATATGTAGCACAGCGCTCAGAACTGCCGTTTACGAGGTTTTAAACAAAACGTTTCTTTTGCCCTTCCACCCTTCAATTAATTCCATAATCAAGATCAAATCACCGCTGACAAATCTAAGTTATGAAACACGGTAATATACATATAATTCCTCACGCAACACAAATTTACAACCCTAGTTCGATACTTTTAATAGGTTCTCGAAAACAAAATACAGTTATTGTAGAATTCATATAGATTAATATCGTAGGTTAACTATTCTGCCCTTTACGTACCGTGTTGAGCAGTACACACCCAAATTTATGTTGTTTGTACTTTCTCTAGCTGCAGGCGCCATAAACCACTTTCTTAATCACTTAATTCCAGGAAAGCGCACGGCAAATTTCGTCAATATAAAATATGCAAAAATTTGAGAGATTTTAACGTGAGATTAGATGGCGTACTTCGGAGGTACTCTCAACTTCGCTTCGAAAAACTACACTTTTCACTTTCACTTATCGCTTGTATAAGTTACGATTATTCGTGGCGGGGTGCAGCAGCTTTGCTATAAAAAGAAATCCCTGACATCAGCAAGCAGTACAATTTTTCATAATTTGTCCGAACTCGTCCAGTGTGTGATTCAGCTATTTCTTGAAAGGCTCTTAGTTTCAATCATTGCGGACAGCGGCCACATATCAAAGTCTGGTTAAATTAAAGTGTACGTTATCGTTGAACCTCATTAGGGTTAAAGTGAGGGGGCCTTGATTTATATTGCTAATGACACGTTGGTTGCCACCTGGCCGTTTTGTTAGGGTGGCTTATTAGCGTCCCCGATTGAACGATGATTAAAAATGCTGATCGCGGCCTGAACGTTTTCGAACGCACTCGGTATATGCACGCCATTTCTGGTATCTAGTTAATTAATACGGAATGGTACATTAATAATTCATATGATATCAGTCTGATAAATCTTTATGGCTGTCGATATTACGTATGCACATATTTAGTGGAATAATGGGCACTAACTGTGCTATTTCGTGTACCTAAATTTCGCCAACCCCCGGCTTATTTATTGCATGTTTTACTTTCTTTTATTGTGAGATGTATTACAAAACGAATAAATAACATTAACTGCTATTTTTTAAGTTTGACTGTTTAGAAAACTTTGTAATCATACCTAAAGGATCACTCTTTATTTTTATAGTTTAAATTGTCATAAACTCCTTTCATGGGCTTAAAGTTCCATATTTCATGTAAAATAATTTTAATGGAAATAATTAATAATATTTAATCCATAATTTGATTTTCGGTGTTTTTAATTACTCACAAACATTTTACTCCACCCCACAGCTATTCTTTAAGGTTGGAATTGTTTGCAGTAACGTCAATCGATTGTTTTAATATCTTAAAGTCACTCTACATTTGCTGTAAAAATTCAGAGGGTATAAGGTGTAGATGCAACACTGGTCAAACTCTCATTATAATTAAAAAAAACTTTAGAATAATGTACTGGGCGGGACATATTGCAAGACACAAAGATGACCGCTGGACGACAAAAATCGCATATTGGCGTCCAAGAGAAACCAAGAGGGTCAGAGGCAGACCACATCTACGATGGGTAGATGATATGAAACAAATGGTAACAGTGGCATCAGAAGGCTCAGGATAGGTATGAATGGAAAAAAATTGGGAAAGGCCTAGGTCCAGGAGTGGACGAATAGAGGCTGAAAAAGAAAGAAGAAAGAAGAACTATCGTCTGTTTATATTTAATTACATTGGCTGCGAAAGTACCCTCGTAGAAGCCTCTAACCCCTAGAGGGCGCGTTCCCAAGCGGCGGATCAGGGAATGCCTTCCAGATAGGGTAGTAGAAAGGGAATTAAATACTTCCCACGGACCAACAAGTGAAAGCCTGTCGGCAAGCGTCGCGTTTTAATTTGCATACCCCCTCCCCCTTAATGATAAATGAAAATTTCAATTTAAACCACAAGTATTGCTATGGCCCCTTTTTGTTTATTAATTGCTATGGTTTGATATGCACCACTGACTAAACTGATTAAAATATTGCTAGATTGTAATTTTATTTTTACTTGACTCAAAATAAAATAGTATTATGCCCTTTTTATATTTTATTTATCTGCAATTTATTATTGTAACACTAGCTCGGTAGACAATCAACTCTATTCAAAGGGGTGAATTCTTAATAATTTTTACCTAAATTGGTGCGCCACTGGGCCACCCGAATTAGTTCCAAATACGCAGTCTCACATGTATGCTGTTAAAACTCCAAAATGGTTCGCTCAGTACTGCAAGCGTTGTTGACTTAAAAATCAAATTTGTGAACATTCGAAGAGGTATTTATTTAAATCGTAGTGCTTAGCGGTTATTATTCTCATTTGTTCAGGAATTAATCTGTCTGTGACGTCAGAAGGAACGCCGATTGAATTTCTGCAATTGTTTAATCTCCACCTAACCTCACACTTGGACTCTGGTTAATAATTTGAAAAGCACTTTCGGTGGAGGCTTGAAGATGCTTGAATCTTGTTCAGTAAGGTATTTTCTCGCATGCACACAAATTTCTGGACGCTCACATGATATTTATCTTATTACAGTACCTTAAACTTTGAGGTGTCTTCGTTCGATGATCGGACAGGGGCCCCGCTAGTATCTTCTTCTGCAACTGTTTCCCCCGGTGTTTGCATTGCTGGTCGGTGTACACTCCTGCATGATGCATCGCAGTGGAAAACGCTGGCTCTGACCCTTTTTTCGGCTGCAATTCTGGTTCGTAATCTTGAAGTGGGTTGGCAACTGTAACTCGGAGATGCTCTTGGTGAAATTATTTATGTTTGCGGAAATCGCCACAAACGTTCTCATATGAACTATACCACTTGCTTAACACAGTGAAACACTTTTTAGCTTAAAATATGTAATTTCATTATATAAAATCTTGTATTCAAGCGGAGCACAAAATTTCATGTCAGTCTTATAATTTATTCAATTGTTATCTCCTCAAGTCCGCTAGAAACAAATGCTAATCTAATACTATACAAACGGAAATTAGCCATGTTCAAATCAAATACATTTTGAAATAAATTTACTTACAAATTATTGAGTTTAAAATTTCTTATCTCTAAAATATTGTCCACATTTTTAATTGTTAAAATGTCTCTTTGCTCCACCACACATTTTATTATTTGCTTTGCTCGGTTCACTCGCGTAATTGCACTGATCCTTTTAAAGAGTTCACATCCTTCATAAATGCTTTCGATTCCATCTGTCTGCTTTTCACTTACTTTTTCATGTCTTGCTGTCTGCTCTTCCAATTGCTATTTCCTGACTTCCTGCCAGCCTTTTAATTTGCTCTTTGCAACGTAATTATTATTCTGGCGTCTTATAGCTTTTAAGATTGCTCACAAATTGTACCTACTTAGCTATACTGAAATCTACGCTTCATTGACCTGCACAGAGCAACACTTTTGTGATTATTCATTTCTTTTGGTTTATCTATTCATTCTGAACAAACCTAATATTTAATTAATTTGAACTTCGACTTCAAACCCTGTGAAAAACAAGTTTTGCCCTTTGCGTTTCTTACTCAATTCATTTATTAATACTGGCATCTCTTTTCCAATGCATTTACTGAATGAAATTTAAGCTTAGTATTGCAGCTACATAAAACACCCCAACTCTGTGCTTATTGACTTGTTTTCTAAACTTTACTGCAAGCAGAGTACAGGCTAGGGCATAAGACCATTACAGTATATAGGAAAAAATATTCGGACCTCACATTAAAAATTTAGCCTGTCCCAAGGATTTTGGGGGGACAGAAAATTGACAAATCGGAAGAAAACTTTAAAACCCCCGAACATTAAACATTGTAACCTATAATGTGCGCACATTACTATCAGAAAAGAAGATCGCTAAGCTGGAAATTGAATTGAAGAAAATAGAATGAAATATTATTGGACTCGGGGAAGTTAGAAATGACGGTATAAATCTCACAGTATTAAAACCTGGTAAGCAGGCGAAAAGGATACATCTGACGAAAAACTCGGTATTCTGATCCATAGATGTTTTAGTATCATCATTATATCGTTATTATTATACTTAATCCTAAAGCTGGATACAAAGTGCACTATTAAGATCATACAGGTATACGTTCCGCGACAATATATCGTCAGTTCTCAGTAAGGTTAGTGGAAATGTCTCTATCGTGTAATGAATCTGTTGAGATGGAGGTATCTCTAGAAAATTTCCGATCCGACGCCGGAATGAACAACGTGAAACCTTGGCTTTTATTGCAAAATAATCTATTGCAAATGAATAGTTTTCGCTACAAAAAACACATAAAAGATGGGCATGGCAAAGTCAGATGGACGGACCCAAAATGAAATAGATTTTATAATCACAGATAAAAAACCAATAGTTAAGGATGTGACAGTACTCAATACGTTCACAACAGAAAATGGCCATAAAAGAGCAAGGACTGTTACGGATCATAGTGTGCCATATTGTGTAGGCAACGATCCATAAACAAATTTATAAACAGTTTATATATTTAGTTCTTGAAACAACATGTATTTTATTCCCAAGTATATTTAAGCGTATTTATATACGATAAGACGCCCCAAAGGCTCTAATCGTTATAATTTGGAGACCCCAAATCAAATAGATCTCGGTAAGGAAAGGTATAAAAAGGTCAAGAATAGGGTGCCTTGATGTCAATTTGACGTATTTGTCCTTTACTAGGGTACGAACAGATCTGTCCGTACCCTGATTGTTACCCCTTTTCACTCTAAAGTACTTTAGAATGAAAGAGGACAAGAATCAGGGTATGGGCATATTGTCCGTCCCCTCTCACTCCGAAATTAGTTCAGAGTGACAGGGGACGAAGCTCTGTCCGTAGCCTGTTATAGGGCAACTACGTCAAATGACATCAAGCCATCCTAGTCAAGAAGACAGCTAAACGAACATGATCAAGCTCACGAAGTATTGAAGAATTTCAAATCGTGTCACCAATGCCTTTGAGGATGCTCTCTATTCAGGCAAAATATTGAAAATATGACAAAAATATTGAAAATATTGACAATTTAAATGCTGCAATAGTTGAGGGCCTACAGAAGAGTCAAGATGTCCACTGTCCCAAAACTGAAAAGGAAGAAAATATTAGCCCATCTACCAAGGGATATGAGTTAGTTACTAAAGACGATATGAGAGAAATAAATAAACAGGTATCGAAGGCTTTAAGGCAAGATATTAGGAACTATCGCAGCAAACATATTAGAAAACTATTTAAGAGGACAAGAGTATAAAGGTACTGCGTAGTTAAACTTAAAAACAAGCAAGGAAGCATTACAGCCAACAGAGAAGAAATATTAAATATCGTCGAAGAGTTTTACTATGAATTGTATGGAAATCGTCACTATAAAATAGCAGATTTAGAAATACAAATATCAACATAATACGTTCGGCAAAATTCTAGTAGGACTTTGACCATATGACCCAAGCAGTCGGTGTCTAAGGTACCTGGTACTCTGCATGCCTAGACCTCGTCCATTAACAAACAAACAAACAAACAAACATAATACGTTGTAAATCAAGAATCCGGTGAGTTACCGGATATTACCATAGCAGAAATGAAATCAACCTTAAGAGAAAAAAAATAATAAAGCACCTGGAAAGACAAAGTAATCGCCGATGCAATTAAGCCCGGGGGCACGTTTCTACAGAAAAAAATCGATATCCCCTTTAATATTTGTCTAGAACATCACCACACCAAACAACTGGAACAATGCGATCAACATACTGCTTCATAAGAAAGAGGATAAGACCATTCTATAGAATTACAGGCTCATAAGCTTCCTGAATCAACTTTTGGCCGGGAGTCCCGGGTCTGCGACCAGAAATGTTCGGCCACCAACTCTATGATATAATATCATATCATGTGTATGTAGCACGTGTTGTGTGTGGTCAGGTTACTCTTTCCCACAGACCAGCCTTCTGGGAAGAGCGCCGTTAACTCTATCCCAATGGCGAATGGTGACCGGGCCCCTGGACTCGCTTCTGACTCTCCTACCACTGCGCCACGCGGTCGGTTATTCTAAATGAATATATTGCGATGAACTTTGCCTGTTTGTTATTTACTTATTTTGGTACAAAATTTAATATACCTAGTTAAAATTAGGGCAAATCACCACACAATTCTCATGTTATTTATACTGTGCTTACTTTGCCTATCAGTAATTTTAAGGCTAGTTAAAAATGAAATGTATTAATTAATGTACAAACAAAATGGTTGAATGCTCCTTTCTTAAAATTTTATTCAACTGCAATATTTTATACTAGCTCACGGCAGAACACAAAAAACTCTTTTCTCAGTTGGGATCAGAATTTTACTATATTCAAAAATTAGTAGTTCAAATGCGCGATTCTAGTTCAAATAATGCACAACCTCGTAAATTGACATTTAACACAGAACTTTTGCCAGTGCAATGATCGTTACTTTGAATGTTTTAATCGTGAAAATAGGCGAGGAAGCCTCAGGTAAATAATTTGAATATTCTGCTTAGCAACAAAACCTCCACGTTATTGTTATTAAAATGACGTAAGACCCACTCTAACAAGAAATTGTTTCTGATGCTTGAAAATTTCAGCAAAAACGCAGATTCTGATGACCCCTTCCAATTTGCGAAGCCCGCGGAGTATTTGGACTCTTAGAAATTTGCTAGGTCTCTTCAGCAAGGTTTATTCTTGTATTTAAATAGCTTTCTCGAACGCCCACATTCTAATTTACAGTTAGTTCCTACCTTGTAAAGATTGCCGAACTTGGCACGGAGATGATCGAAGATGATGGTGTTGGGATTTCTCAGCCTGTAGACGTTTCCCTTGCCGCAAATGTAGATTCGGACGTTCTTGCAGACCCCGCTGATGTCCTGGATTGCTGACTTCTGGGTTCCGATGCTTAGTTGACTTGTAGTCGAAGTTCCAAAATTTCAGGTGCTCGGCTGCCGTTCCCACTTGAAGATCGGAGTGTAAAAATCTTTAATTTTTTGTCGTGAAACTCGCCACAAACACTAGTACAGCTGCCTGAACACTTATGTAAATAAACTGTATACTTTTTGTTTGGGTAAGAACACTTTTATTATGTAAAAACATTAATTATTTTGGAGTACAAATTTTCAACAAACTTCATTAATTTTATTTCGATTGTTCTATTATTAACAACAAAAAACATCACGTTGCTATGTTACCGTGATCTTCTGCTATTAATTAGAAATGAGTTTTGATAACAAATAACTATGGACGGAGTAAAGTTTGACTACATAAATCTTAAATTAACATTTTCTTAAATCTAAATATTGTCTTTTGCTTATAACTAGTATTGTTCCTTCGCGTTACACACACAATCGTTTTTTTAGTCACTGCTCTGCTTTTTGCACTTTGTTTTTATTACTAAAGTATTTGAGTTCATCATTTTTACACGTCACTTGCCTTTCTTCTTTTCCGTTGCCTAATTCTGGATTGCTCTTTGCAATTTTCTATTCCCTTATATTGCTTTCATCTACCTTTCAGATTGCTCGCCTTTTCCCTGGCATTTGTTTTTATTAATAACTGCGCTCATTTAGTATGCACATAACAAACCTTTTGTGTCAATTACTTTCGTTTGATCTGGCTTTAAATATGCCCAAACCTATAATTTTGATTGTATTATTTTACTGCTTCTCGCATCTCATTACCAATGCATTTAATACTTTTATTATTGTTTAAAATTGCAATTATATAGAATATCTTAACTCTGTGCTTTATTGACTTGGTTAAATATTTCGCACTGCAAACAGAGCCAAATTGTGGGCTTAAAACCACTTCAGTATAACATATATATAAATGCAACGATAACTGTACAACTGCACACCAATAGCGAACGTATCTTAATCACAGACGGCTAAAAATGTAACCATCTCCGTTTTGACGATTATCTTATATTATAAGAGCTGATGTGGGTCGCCGACCGCCGGCCGTCCAGACGTAAGCAGGCACGCGCACACGCAGCATGAACGGCCTGCATACTAGCAAGTGGCGCGCGAGCACAAATGGCGAGACCGCATTTGTATTGTTAACACTGGCAAGGCCGGACGTCGGCTGGCCACCAGCCTAAGCAAGCATTTTTATTGTTAACCGTTTCTTTACCCTGGCAGAGCCAGACGTAGGCTGGCCACGAGTTCTAGTATAGTTTTAATAGCCGATAACCTTGAGTATATAAAATTAATGTTTCAAGAACTATAGGTGGCAAGTGCTAAAGTCGAACTAAAAATAAATTCTTCTAAAGCATAACTTATGGCAAATCTGATACCTAGTGAATGTATTAAGGTCGAAAACACTGAAATACAAAGAGAGCATACATATCTGTGCCACTAAATTGGAATCTCAAGGGATATAGGCCAGTCGATAAGTCTTTTAAAATGGCTGTTAGCGGGAGTAATTCCGGACAAGCCGGAATAAATTTTAATTTGTTCTGTTGGGACTCAGAAAATATATATTAATTTTGCACCCCTTGACAGGCCCGGATTTAACCGCTATGCTTAAAAAAAGGTCTAAATTTTTATATTTTTCCTAATATTAGTGAATATCTCGATTAGTATCAACTTTTGAGCAAAATACGTAGTTATCAAAATTAAAGAAGAGTAAATTCTCTACAAAAAATGTTCTATACATTTTTGTCATATATTCGCTTGTTTCGAATTCATAGGCGTCGAAATATATTTTTTTTTCGAGCATTTGCTTGTTACTTTCTTTTACTATAAAAGAAGTATTGGATTCACCCTAAGAATTCGAAATTGAGTTTTCAACAGATCTTCACGTTTTAAAGTGCCCTGAACCCAAAAAACATGTTTTTGTTCATTGCTCTGTCTGTGTGTCGGTCTGTCTGTGTGTCTGTTTGTGAACAGAATATCTCAAAACGAAGAGAGGTATGACGTTGACACTTTATATATAAGTTTTGTGTACTATCTAGATGCGACAGCAAGCTTTTGAAGAAAATCGCATAACCGGAAGTAGGTGTTTACTCTTGTGATTTTTCAGTTTTTTTAGATTTTTTCAAAAACGGCTCTAACGATTTTTTTCAAACTTTACAATTTTATTAACGTTTTAATGTGTATTGATGTGAGCTAGGCAATTTTTCAGTCGAATGCCTCTAAAATGATCTTCTTTTGTTTTCTTTTCCAATTTTTTTTATTAACTCCTATTTTACATAGAACACCCAGTATATTATTACATTATTGAATTCAGCTTAAAATTTTAGAGAAAATTTGTCTCTTGAACTAACGCTATTGTGTACGGTTTCTGTACAAATTGCAATTTTTGAAAATTTTTTACAAATGCTTGTATGTATGTATGTATGTATAATACTTGCGGTGTAGAAGCTGCTGATTTATGTGCTTGCATCTGGCGGTACAATGCTCAACTTGCCCCGGATTCGGGATACAAAGTTAAAGCTTAAAAATCAAATTTTGGCTAATAGGCCAGTCGATAACTCTTTTGAAATGGCTGTCAGCGGGAGTAATTCCGGATGATTCAATTAGGGACAACATTTTATTTCTGCATGCATTTAGTGGCTGCGATACTGTTTCCGCACTATACAGGCAGGGGAAAATGAAGTTCGTTAAACTTCTACAGAAAGAGAAAAACTTACGGAAGGCTGTTCAAATGTTCAAAGACCCAAACGCGTCCCCAGAGGAAATAGATAAAGTGGGAGAACAATTTCTTCTTCTTTTGTATGGATCAACACACTGTGTATCATTGAACAGGTATAGATACCAGGGTTTCGTACAATCTATTAACAGAAGTTTACCAAATCTAGCATCATTACCACCAACCAAAGACGCAGCTCGCTTGCACTCGTTCCGTACTTAAACCAAATTCAGCTATGGTATGGAAACGAAAAATCACCTTTCGAGTGGGGATGGAGAAATTCAAAGAATGGATTAATGCCCATTCCCACTGCACTGTACAAGACGCAGCTCCCCAAGAATTACTGAAACTAATTTCTTGTAAATGCGCCAAAGGTTGTAATGTATCTTGTCGCAAAGCAGGTTTTCATTGCTCAGTAATATATGGTTTCTGTCAGGGCAAATCTTGTTTGAATACTGTGGACCTGATCGAAGTAGACTACGAAAACGACGAGGAGGACTTGCATATCGATCTAGAACAATCAATAGAACATTCCCAAGATTATGAAGCAAATTCGGAACACCAGACAGATATTGTTGAAAGTCAAAGTGATATTGAACAACCACAAACATCAAAAAGGCAAAAAAATGATGAGCAGTCAACTTCAAAAGAAACTTAAAGTTAGCAAAGTTGGAATAGTGGAACGTCAATAATAATTTAAAAAATCTGGTGTGATACACGCACACAACTTCCTTTCATAGTGATTTTATAATTAGCCAAAATTTGATTCTTAATCTTTAACTTTGTATCCCGAATCCGGGGCAAGTTGAGCATTGTACCGCCAGATGCAAGCACATAAAGCACCAGCCTCTACACCGCAAGGTAAAATGAGGTTATCGATTCTACATACATACATAGGTACATACATTCAAGCATTTGTCAAAAATTTTCAAAAATTTCAATTTGTACAGAAACCATACAAAATAGAGCGTTAGTTCAAGAGACAAATTTTCACTAAAATTTTAAGCTTAACTCAAGAATGTAATAATATACTGGGTGTTCTATTTAAAATAGGAGTTAATAAAAAAAATTGGAAAAGAAAACAAAAGAAACCCATTTTAGAGGTATTCTACTGAAAAATTGCCTAGCTCACATCAATACACATTAAAAATTTATTAAAATTGTAAAGTTTGAAAAAAATCGTTAGAGCCGTTTTTGAAAAAATCCAAAAAAACTAAAAAATCACAAGAGTAAACACCTACTTCCGGTTATGCGATTTTCTTCAAAAGCTTGCTGCCGCATCTAGATAGTACACAAAACTTATATATGAAGTTTCAACGTCATACCTCTTTTCGTTTTGAGATATTCTGTTCACAAACAGACGCACAGACAGACCGACACACAGACAGAGCAATGAACAAAAACATGTTTTTTGGGTTCAGAGCACTTTAAAACGTGAAGATCTGTTGAAAACTCAATTTCGAATTTTTAGGGTGAATCCAATACTTCTTTTATAGTAAAAGAAAGTAACAAGCAAATGCTCGAAAAAAATATATTTCGACACCTATGAATTCGAAACAAGCGAATATATGACAAAAATGTATAGAACATTTTTTGTAGAGAATTTACTCTTCTTTAATTTTGATAACTACGTATTTTGCTCAAAAGTTGATACTAATCGAGATATTCACTAATATTAGGAAAAATATAAAAATTTAGACCTTTTTTTAAGCATAGCGGTTAAATCCGGGCCTGTCAAGGGGTGCAAAATTAATATATATTTTCTGAGTCCCAACAGAACGTATTAAAATGTATTCCAGCTTGTCCGGAATTATTCCCGCTAAAATGTACTTGTCGACTGGCCTAATAACCAAAAATGTGTTACGCAGAAGAATTACCCTTGCATGGGCGGCATACGGTAAAATTTAAAATATATTTAAAAGCGATCTCCCAATATGTCTCCCAATGTGTCTTTCCGGTTATGGCAATTTAGATGGAATTGGATACAATTAAATTTGCTAGACAACTCAAAATCATGCAACTCAAGATTGAAAGATCAATGCTGGGAGTATCACTACGGGACGATTCATATCAGAAATGAGGATCTACGTCGAAGAATAGCAGTGGCAGACCGCATGGCCAGATTGAAATGGAACGGGGCCGGCCATATTGCCCGAATGGGCGATGGAAGTTACTGGAGTGGAGAAAACGCGCCGATAAATGCAACAGAGGTAGACCATCTACGAGATGGACCTATGATAGAGTATTTAACAACTGGATTAAAGCAAATCAAAATAAAGAAGTTTAAAGCTCTAACTGAAGCGTATGTCCATCAGTCCATCAAAGGGTTGGATGATGATTAAAACCGGCGAAAGTAAGGTAAGGTGGCTATATATTGCTCATCCATATATTTTTTCAGAAATAATGTATTAAGGGCAAATGATTTTATCCGTAAAAACGCTTTACGAAAGTAAAGGCGAGAAAATTTGTCAAAGTTAGTTTATCGAGGAGCGTTGTCAAGAAACAACAAATCTCGAGTAACAAATTTTTCGAACAAAACCACGACCCCGAAATACATTTTGTGGACTATTTCCCAAATATCGGTTCAATTTGTATCGGTATGCAATGAATATATTTATACTGATGCACAATGACAGTTTAAATGACGTTTTTGGAATACTGCCTTGATTAAAACAACATATTTGGTGGTTGTCTGAAACAATAAAGAAGCCGACCTGCGATTAATTAATAAAATTAAGCAATGGTAGTAAAAATTGCAGATAAACCCTCCTACAGTTTATACACCACGACGGCAGCTCTGAAAACTCTTTACTCACCGCGATGGCCCTAGCTAACTCAAATTTCGGCGGCCTTGGATCGTAGGTTCAAATCATCAGCTCTGCACCCTGTAATGTCTTCAAAAAAGGAAAGGAAATGGGCGCCAGAAATCAAGAGATTTCAAATAATAAGTAAATAAACTACAAGTGACTAGCGTTTAATTAATAAATAATAAAAAGTCTTGAAGTGTCAGTAGTAAATTATCAGAATAATTAAAATGCAAATAATGTTATAACAAAATTGTGTACGTAAACTGAAGGTTGCGACACGCATAAAATCAAAAAACCTTTTTCGGGTTATTTTAATAACTTTACCAACAAATTATTCGTGGAATAAGCTTATCACAGTCATTTGATAAATCGTTCTGTTTAGGCTATTGAAAATAAAAAAGCGTGACTGTACCTTTTACAGAGGGTCAATACACGTCAAAATAGCAACTTTTAAATACTGAGCATAATTAACTATAAGCATAAAAATTCAAATGTAAAAAGCAAGAGCATGTATGAAATTGAACATTACATGTTAATTAATAATTGCGGAAAGTTTCAAATGTAAAAAGCAAGAGCATGTATAAAATTGAACATTACATATTAATAATTGCGGAACGTATGCATTTAAATTTTAAATATTGACGAGTTTAAACTGTATAAATGTAAAATCCAGGTATTGAAGATACGATAAATCCCGGAATAGCACAAACTAACCTCGCTTCTCCAACGCTCACAAACGGCAAACAGGCAACCGCCGGCCGGGGTAACTACACCCTTCGGTTTAACATAAGGTGGTCGTGAACTGCACACATATCGTTGAAATCGACGTGGATGCGCCGAAAATTGCTGCGGAAGCATCCTCAAAAAGGCAGCAAATACGCCGAACCCAGCAGGTGTCGAAAATGCGATAAGGCAAGCGCCTTGGCCTCCGAAATAAACTCGTGGTTGAAATTGGTAATTAAGAGCTAAGAAAAAATGTAATTACTATGCGAATAACAAAACAAAAAAGCGCCATCGTACCTGATCATAATCAGCCCTTAGGAAACACAATGCTCATAAAAATTGGTCGAGCGCACGTAATTTGACTTAAACACACAAACTTTAGCCACGCCGGTGACGGCGGGCCAAAGCGAGGACAGCAAGTGCGAGGTACGAACAATTCGTGCCCAAAAGAAGACTCACACTCTGATAAGAGATAGCGCGGGTCGAGAGGGCATCGCGCAAACGAAAGGAACTCGATACAGGTACAAAATAAGCTGCTTTGGTAAATTTACGAATTCGAAATGCAAAGGATATATAATTCAACTAAAAATATACAGGTTAAGCCTGAAATAATTGGATAACTGGCGAAACAATTAGGCGAAGCCAAAAAATTGTTTCATGTCATGGATACAAATGACAAAAATAAACTAATAAAAGCCGAAAGAAAAATTTGGATTTTTTACCACCATAAAAACATATGATTGGTTGAATTTTGAATAATCATGGCATTTGATTGGATAATAAGATAATAAACTGTGTTACGTGTTAAAAGCGTAATTAGTGTTAGGATTTATTTTGTGCATAATTCTTGATCAGGTAAACGCTCCTTTATTTGAACGCGGTTTTCGTATGAACGTAGCGTAATCGGCCGCTCGCATATTGAGCTAATACTGTGTTATCTGCATTACCGGCAAGCTTCATCAGGTGTTTTAAATCGTTCGTTTTGTTTTAATCGCTTATCTGGTCGTGCAGGCATATTTCAGTTCGCCTTTTGAGATATGAATCATCTTGCTGCGACCTGAATAGCGTTCCTTATTTTTTTTTCGTACGTGACTTCGAATTGGCAAGACGCATTTAATGGTCATTCCCCAAAAAAGCCTGAATCCAGGAAATCTTGGAGCTCCGTCGATTCCGCTTACTTTCGGAAGGCATGCATTTCCACCTGATTCTGGGAGCATAATTTGATTTTGGGCAACATCGCTTGAGTGCTGCGCTGGTGACGCTCGACCTGCGGCAGCATAGCTGTAAGAGCCCATTTAGAGGCTATTCAATTCAACCACTGCAGAAGACAAGTAACTCACGATCTAACGAACACTGGAGTAATGATATTCGTACTAGAAGCTCTAGGTGTATTAATGTAGAGAAATTTAAAGCTGTTAGTAGTATGTAATTTACATTTTACATGTTGACAGTGGATTACCTGTTTAATTGTGTTAATTACTAGTTTAATATTTCTATTTACGGGTGCACTTTCGCGCAAGTAATGCTTTTAAGTAATAATGTACATTGCCATTTATTGTCGGATTTTGTTACTGCTGCCATCTATATGTCAGATATTGTGTTACTGTCTTCTACGATTATTGGAGCTTATAAGGTGAAGACCTATCTGAGTATATTTGTTGTAATTGGCGCTCATGGTATTTAGTAATTACATCATTTAAAGAACTGCATCCGTCTTCACTGAGTCTAGTTGAAGGCCTTCAAGTATACTCTCGTAGCGTTGCGCTACGTTATATCACACTTGCACATTTCTAAAATATGGAGACTCGGTTCAATAATATAGAAAGCTTTTTCGAAATCTAGAGATGTGAATATGTCCTATATGTTATATTCATTACATTCGTACTTATAGAGCAGTATTTTAGTTCCTACGAAGTAGATGACCACTCCTGCTAAACCAAGGCAATATAATAGTTTCTCAATCTAAATCGTGCATCATCTGATGATAATCTATTATTTCTCTTTGTTTCATAATTTATTTTAAGTTTATTTGGGGTACTTAGTTGATATAACAATCAAATTGCCAGCGCTCTTATTTATCAAACTACAAAATGGTGTTTTAACAAACTCTCCTGTTTATTAAATTATGAAATCAATTCAGGTCTCAGCTGAACTAGTTAATGTTTTTATTATTAAAAGTAAGTTGTCTTTCTAAATTCTATAACTTAATATCACTATTTAGGCTGAATATGTGTGCAAGAATAACTGCAAAATAACCTATCACTGTGTACACTCTACAAATAACCCCATTTTGTTCACTAAAGTATATCGTCAATTCCAGTAAACTACAGGAAATTCATTCGATGCCAAATACGCCGACTCGTGTAGTAAGTTCCCCGCATGGCACAGTTCCACAGTTGGGAATTAAATAATCAGCAAGGGTTTCCAGTAATTTTTATATATTACCAGAGTTGTTTGATGGCATCCGGCTGATAAACCACAGCACGGTTGTATCTTTCGCTGCTGACCCTAATGAAAACTCTCCATATCGTTCACGTCATCTATGCTACTTCATTCTTTTAATCCGTTAGAGTTGTTGCAAATCAATAAATGTTTAAAAAATGTTGTGCTTATTAGTGGGTATTTGAAATAAATATTTTTTATAATAGTCGTCCGTCATCGAAATTTCTTTCACTTAAGCTTGCATAAAACTTTATTCCATATAATTCGGATTGACTTAACCAAAGGGTTACGTTGAGAATTGCAGATGTAGGTTTCAGTTGTATTCTTGTATTTTTCTTTCTTGTGTTGTGATATTTCCTGGTTTTGTTAAGCCCCTTCCGAAAGAGTTACGTGGATTAATTGACACTGGGAGCTCAATACTTACCTGTCAGATTAAGTTAAGTGATTGTTTTTGACGTTTGGTAAGGTTGTGGTATATGCACACTTGCCGTTAGTGATTGTCAGTCTATTTGTGAAGGTTGGTTTTGGCATTCTGTAACGACTTATTTTGATTTTGGTGTTTGCGACTTAGATTCGCCTTGTAACTGTATGCCTACTCCTCATTATTATTACTAGCTCAATGGATCTTTTGAAATTAAAGATAATTTCAGTCGACGGTTTTCGCAGCAACGCACGCGGATGTTGAATCGGACACTTCCAAGTTGATTGAGTTCGGCTTCGTGGAGTCCTATAGGGATCGGGAATTAAGAAGCAATCACAGATTTTCTGAAGGGAGCGTCGTGGCATTTTCTTCAAGATGCACACCGTGACAATTCAATTTTGTACGGCACATGTTCACAGAGACACCCTACACCTCAGATATACTTATGCACCTTTGGTTTAGTGGTGCTAATTAGGTGTTTCGCATTAATATCCTCTGGGATTCTCCATGATACTCTAGGATGGGACGCTAGGAAACATTTTGTTCTCTAGGAACCGCTAAGCCATTTCGATGCATTCGTTTAGTGCCGACATGCAGATCTTTTGCCAAATGAACCGCTCTCGTTTGTGATAGCTGGAATTGTTTTGTGGAGAACCTAGGCCCTGCTCCAGAAGGGATCCACAATTCTGAGGTCCTGTAAGCTTTGTATCGTCCCTTATTGCATCCTTGTGAAGCCACAGTGTTTCTGTCTCTGGAAAACCAGATGGCCATAGCTGCGTTAGGACAATAGTTTTATTTTACAGCCTTTATATATAATTACGAATTGTGGGTAAAATAGTACTGAGGAGTTTATTTTTTAGCGCTTAAGACAACCAGCGAAGGGGAGTTAAACATTATCTTAGTAATATATGCTATATTTTTTACGTTTTTCAAAGGCATATCGACATATTCTCGTTCCATTTCTCGCGCTTGGAAAGCTGCAAGCGAGATAGAAGGAGGTTTCGCTAATTAACTCCTGCGCAGTTCTAGTAACTGTATATGATTAGGGCTCCTGATGCTATTAAACGCACAATTCACTTTTAAACCAAATGTCAATATATTTTTTTTAATATTTAACTTTGCTCATTTTATTTCTGTTAGAAAAGATAACTAATTTAATTTTTTATTATTTCTTGTGGGCATCGAGTCTATATTTGATAAATTGTATTATCATTATCTAAGACCGGTCTACAATCTTTGGATTAACACCCTGGAGAACACGCATAAACTATATAGCGATAGCAAAACCGTTGATTCTCTAAAAATAGATGAACTTAATGATGCATTGAAAAGCTAAAAAAAATAGAAAAGCCACGGGTACAGATCTATTAAAACACGGCGGTATGTACTCAGATTTCTCTTCTTCAGTACGTAACAAACGACTTTCGGGATTGGACCGTGTCATTATTGAGGTCGAAGAACTTCTAAGTCTTTCGACTTCAGTAATGAGACGCTCCAATCACGGTAGTCGTTTGTTACTTAATGGCCGTGAAAGCCTTAGAAATCATCTCAATAATCAGCACATTTGTCATTAGTAATAGCTCGTCCATGCCAAATTATCGATGATTTTGTCGAGTGTACGAAGTGCACGAGACAAAGTTAGAATGAATTTGGTATGCAAGAGGGATATTTTGCAGACTATTTCCAGCACAAAAGTTAACAGGGTCTTTTTCCCCCGCTAATTTAGCAGAGGTTTCGCTAGATAGTAGGCAGGGAATCTCGTTAATCGATGCATGCGCGTCACTAATTAAATGACGAGGCAATTTGCATTAGTGAAAATTATCTATAATTTGCATTAGTGCAAAATTACCGCATAATTGTGATCTGATTGGATAAATCTCAATAATTTACAAGATTTGATTGGCTTAAAGTGTGTGAGGGAAATAGTCCAGAGATATTATATGTATTTGCGTTTTCTTGTCGCCGAAGAACGTCGTCCGCTATGTTACTTCTACACTTTTCCCATCTTTGGCGAGGAGCTTTTCGTCTAACCATACTTCGTTTTTTTTTACTTTAAGCCCCTTTGGCCTATAAACTTGTTGTTTCTTTTTTAGTGCCTATTTAATTTCCCCATTCCAGTTTTCAGCCCATGCATGCTATAATTTTTGTTCCAAGCACCTCACATGCAGTTTTATGTACAGGGATGCTCACATAAATCTAATACAAGCAATTTAGATCTAATTACGCAATTATCTAAAATTGTTTGTTGTATAACTGACTTTTCATTCAGTACAAAATAAAAGAAATAAAGGCAACTAATATTTTATTGTTCCACCATTTGCGTCAATGACAGCCCTTAATCTCCTACACAAAACAAATATGTTTGTACTAAATTTATGTGAGCATGAGGTCCCGAGTGGTGTAGCTTGAACAAGCGTCCACGTTCGATCAGCAGAGTTAAGCAACGCTGTCTCTGGTCAGAACTTGGATGGGAGTTCCACGGCTGCATCTCTCGGCGCCTCGTGGTACGGCTATCACGGAAAAAAGTTGGTCCCGGCGGTCATAGCAACATCATGACAGTCGTTAGTGGGGTTGGAAGTCCTCATAACTGCACAGCGACGCCTATAATTGGCCTAACGGCTGTTGGCTGAGTGCGAATTAAAAAAATAAAAAATAAAAATAAAGAAAATGACTGTACATCATTTTTGAGATTTGTTTATTCTTCTTTTATAAGAAATTCTGTTTTTAAATATTCTAAGTATTGCGTTAGTCTTGTGACACAAATATCTAATGCTATTTTTCTGGAAAAAAATATTTTGGTATTATTCTTCTCTCGTGCTGCATTTTCCCACTATCTCTTTTTTTGCTACATGTTTTGCCAGAGTAGTATTACTTTTATTCGCAATCACATTGTAATGTGTCAATTTCATGACATAACAACAGCTGGGAACTAGATGATTACTTGAAACTAGCCAGGAAATTATTACATACCCCGAAAAATATTACATACCTGAAGAGTGGGGTGTTTCCATGGTAACAAAACATTGAGTGGGTTGTTTTCATGGTAACAAAAAAATTAGCTACATCAAGATATCTATTATTCAGAATTCAATTGTAGTTATTTTTAAAATTAGATGATTGCAAATAAAATAGTATACATACCACGGTGGAAAGTTTCATCCCTGTCTCGAGATAAAGTTAACCTCGACGCTACGCGTCTCGGTAAACTACCTAATCTCTCGACAGTAATGAAACACTTCCCACCTCGGTATGTAATATACTATTAACAAGATAGTCGTCGCATCCAATATTCTGAGTTTATTATTTTATTATAAAAACGGTAATTTGTCAGAGTTCTAGTCCCTTACCATACTGTTGCATTTGATTTTCATTTTCATTAATTTTCATGTTTTTTCCTGCCCCGGAATAACGTATGGGACATAAGTTTTGAGAAACAAATAAACAGGATTAATCAGCAAAATAACGAAATTTTATTCAAATTCATGCCTGCAATTGTTGTTCAGTTTGGGCCTCCCAACCGTTTTCATAAACCTTTGGACATAATAATGACCAAAGTTCTTCTATTGGCCGAGCTTCAGGGACATTTGGGGGTTATCTTCTCTCGGTACATAATTGAAGTTATTCTGCTCCAACCATTCCCGGGTCCTCCTGGCATAATGAAACGAAGCGAGATCAGGCCAAAATATTATATCGTCGTTCTGATGATGGATATTAATAAAATTAAGCATATTCGGTAAACATCTTTGGGTATAAACCCTATCATCCACAACTTCTCCCCGAACTCGGCCAACATAGCGTGTTGAAATCCCAGCCTCAGAAATCGCGCAGCAAACTAAAATTTTGTCAGCAAATTTCGCTTTTGCTTTGAATTTTACTTCGTTTGGGCAGTTTTCAATATCAGAGTTGTAAAATCCATCGTTATCTTTCATTTCAGAATGTGACAGCGTGAAATATTTCTCATCAACCATTATAATGACACGGTTCCTCACAAAATGCCTTCGTCTCAAAGCTCTGCAAAATGTAGGTATTCTTTCAAGGTGTGCCTGGGTGTATTTGGGACACTTCCTTCTTTTTCTATAATGTATACCATTTCTGGGCAAAATTCTCTGGGCGTTCTTGTATGAGACCCCAAAACGGCGACCCAGCTTTCGACTAGAGATTCAAATTCTGTCTTGAGCGGATTGTACCAGTCTATTAATCCTGTTTTGTGTCAAAACATGAGGTCTTCCAGTTTTCGGCAAATTAGTGCAAGATATACCCTCTTCGCATTCTGTTATTGTCCTATAAATCGTTGCCTGGCTAACATTTTGATCTGTGAACAAGTTAACAATTTCACGTTTGTGCAACCGTCCAACACAGCGATAGATACTTTTGCGAACTTCAAGTTTGTACGACATTTTGAACTAAGTTATTGAATAAATTTGACGTTTATCAAGAAAAACAAAACATGATTCGTTTACCGGTTTCATGGTAACTAGATCAGACATCAAAATCGAGTAGAAATTTCAAGACAAACCTTTTCTCAAAACTTATGTCCCATACGTTATGATAACCAATTACTGTGTTTTTCTTTAATTCACGTAATATGTATTTGTAGCTGTATACGGTTCTTCCATTATTTAGCTACTAATACAGCTAATTTTCGCCTATATTCATAGTGCCTCTAAGTTTCTCTTTTGTTTTGAATATAACCATTACGTTGAACTTTCTTCGTTTCATTATATGATTTAATTTTTTCATTGTTATACCCCCTTGTATATTAAAGTTGTGTTAATTGTTTTAGATATCCATTTTTCGTCATCAGAAGATTCTTCGAGTTCGAAGCTTGCGTTGAATTTTTACCGTTAGCGAAGTTACCTATTTAACAAAGGTACCGCGAGTAAGCTGTGTCTCTGCACCGCGCATTATGATCTTTGACAGATAGCGGACCTCAAGGTATATATTTTTGCTGCACCTACCACAGGGTTTCTCTTCTATTTAAGTATTAGCGATATTCTAAAACTGTGCTTTGGATATATCTTAACATTCCTTTTTGACACCTCCTAGGTCCTAGGATATTCACTTTTTGAGTGGTTTATCCCTCAACAGTCAACACGTAGATATATCTTTTCACTACAATACAGATTAGTTAGAATTCATATATCTATAATCCATTTATTCCATTTTTGCGTGAAGTTTGGCCATGGATATTTCTTGTTAAGTTGCACATGAACAGAACCATAATTTTTATTTTGTTGTGTAACGTGTATAACCTCCAATAACTGTACGGTCATCTGACAGAATATAACATTGTTGCCAGGGGGACTGCTTATTTTAATAGTAGATGTGGACAAATATTTAAAATCTAAAGTATTGAAAACCCTTCCATGTATTTAATTAAAAATGTTTTAAATTACACAAGTATTGAAACTGGATATATACAAAAAGATAATTAAAGTTCTATTTTTTCGTTACATTTGAGAGTGTTTTGTCATGTTCTCTAACCTAAATGCATTTGAAAATTGTTATGTCCTCGTGGTTAAGGCTAATTAAAGATGTTGTAGTGGAAATATATGTTTATTAAATAAATATAACTTAGACAGATCTCATACAAATACAAGTTACTGTTAACAAGAGCACAACCGAATGTCTTAAAACTAACCCAAAACCTTCGTCCGGGTACCTGCCTTTGTCCCTTAGGATAATCCGCAGTTACACAGCGTTGCCAAACCTCTGCTACACCACAAAAATCATAACCTTAAATGTAAACATTGTTTAAACACTTCTTCTTCTTCTTCTGCAGCTTATGTCATCCATCGTCGGATGTAAGTCTCCCTTAGGTTGTTCCATTCTTCTCTATTGTTTGTCTTCGTCATCCAGTCGCACCATGCCACTCTCCTAACATCGTCTGTCCATCTGGTCTACGGCCTTCCTCTGCTTCGTTTGTTACCTCGGGGTCTCCACTCCGTGATCTTTCGTGTCCATCTGTTATCTTGCATTCTTCCTATGTGCCCCGCCTAATTTCATCTTAAGCTACATAGACGTTCTATTACTACAGTTACTTTCGTTCTTCGTATTTCTATATTTGGTATTCAATCTCGTAGCTTGAGATTCAGTATTCTTGGAGTTTATGTATAATACTTTTGTTTAGGGCCCATGTCTCTGTGCCATATGTTAGAATTGGCAACACATACTGGCAAAAGTGTGTGCTTTTAAGGTGTTTGGTGTGTCTGACTTAAATAATTCTTGTAGTTTCCCAAACGCTGACCAAGCCAGCGATACTCTTATATCTTGATCTGTTGTCAAATTGATCTTTGATGCTTTTAATTTTTGTCCTAGATATATAAATGTTTTTACTTTCTCTATTATTTTACTTCTAGCGTGATGTCTTGATGTTCTTCTGTTTCATTAGTGAAGTATTATGTTTTGTTAATATTTATTTTCATTCCAATCTGTTTGATTTTTCATTTAGTTCTTCTATCGTCTCTTGAAGTTTCGTTCTGTTTTCTGCTATCAGTTTTTAAACACACAAAGTCATTTTACACGGCTACATTGGGGAAACTTCCATGGTCAACCCTCATTTAAAAAAGGTGTAGACAGAGTATAGTCATATCATCCAAATTATTATTATTCGTTTCATTAATTGTAAATTAAACGCTATCAATCTTAAATTTAACAACAAATTTATTGATTTTATACATATTGATATCAATAATAGAAACCCTATAAAATAGATAATCAGTATGTTCCAATATAGCTTTTCCAAGTAATTTTAAACAATACAATTTATTTCAAACAACTGCATATTTTTAAAACTACTTTTCTGTACTTGAATACTTTTGAACAAGAATTTCGTTATACTTTTTCTGCAATTTCTCTAGCAGTTGCCGAGGATACTTTATGATTCATAGCTTATCGTCGTGTGTCATAAGAAAATATAAATTCCCCTATTAACTGCAGCACCTTTGACGCTCGCAAGCGCAAAGTACAAAGAATAAATTAAACGTGTTAAATATGTACCGGTTGAAGTGTGTATAATACATTCAGAAAATGCGTGTTTTTCCTCAATCAATTCAACGCAGCCCCGAGGCGGTATCGAAACCAAGCGGCGCCGTTTTTACAACCCCTTTACGTGCCTCGGCGTAATTGTCGGGCTGTCGCTTCGTCGTAACTGGGGCAAAACTCCGCCGCCAAAAACATCTGTACAAGTGTTTTATGCGTATGGATCGTTTTGTATTTCACACCTGGTTCTGAAAGTATAATTACTTGACAAACTGAGGCCTCGACATTGTAAATACATACTAATTGTTTCGAATTAATGGGTTTTATCGTCTAGCCCTGAGTCTATTTTTAACCGGCAAGTAAAAATCTCCTTGAATTAGACAGCAAACAAATGCGCTCCTTGTTGTAGATGGCTTCCAGGTGCTAATGTATGGGATGTAATATTATGCCCACATTTCATTCGATTGTTATTGCAAATGTGTGACAAACGACAATAAAGAGGTGTTATTTACTGCCCGATAATATCAACGAAATAATATATTTTCTATTAAATGAGAAGCGTAAGTTATGAACGATAATTTATAAACTAGGGTGGCGATATTGTCAACCTAACCATATTAATTGTGTAACTTGCCAATAAGCACGAACGAACATTTAATTCTGGAAGATGATGAGATTAATATTTCCTTCTTCTCCATGAACCTACAATGGGGTGGCATTGTCTTCATTCGTTCTATCGATCATCGACATTTTTTCTCTGATTCAATGTTTCTAAGTTCTTTTTAAACTTTCTATAGGTTGGCTTCTCTCACACTGTGTTTACTTACCTTCCTAATAATTTACCACCGTCAACTGTACCTTCTCAATCAGACCTTGGTGTGATTATATCTGAGGATTTATCTTGGGAAAACCATGAGGCATCGATTGTGAAGAAAGCCAACACATTGCTGTACCTTATTGGAAACTCATTAGCCACCCCATGTTCTTAAACAATGGCTAAACTATTTGCCATCTACATGCGTCCAGTTCTAGAATTTGCAGCCCCAGTTTATTCTCCGCACCTTATAAAAGACAAATCTAGTTGACCGAATTCAAAAACAAGCCATTCTCTGGTTTTCAGAACTCTATCTTACGACAAAATTGTCTTTGTTAAATATTCCATCGTTGGAACATAGACGCCTGAGAGAAGACTTTTATATTCAGAACTTTAAATGGGCACTTCAGTACTAGCATTGGTGAAATGTTTGTTCGTAATGCTAATGATCAGCTAGGCGGCCACAGTTATATGGTTGCGCATAAATGTTACCGAACATGTAACGTATCTCTCCTATTTTCAAACCCAAATTGGTATTTAATTGTATTTTTTCTAAGCATATCTTAGTTGTATTAATATACATCTGATTCTTATACTATCCAAAGAAACATTACCTCTTTTGGAAGTTGCCTTATTGACTTACCTTTGTATTCCGATAAAACATAACGACTTTGACATATTTTAATTAGACAATTCTGACATTTGACATTATGTCGTGATTAATATCCCTGTTGTAACCTCGACTAACTAGCGCGGAACAATGAAACTCCTTTCTCTCAGCTGAATGGGGTTATGTTACTTTTAAATATATCAGTTAATATAATTTTTAACCTTCATTTATATTTAACTAACAGTATAGAATACTGTTACAATATTTGAATTTTTAATTCAAACATATTCAAATACTTTAATTAATATCAGATATTAAACATTGACTTTACAATTATTTGGTGTTTGATCTGATATTACAATAAAATAATTTAAATTTCAAAAGTTTAATCACTTGATCCAAATAATAACATACTCAACCTAAATCAAAATCTTCTTAAGTAACTCCAAAATTTTCTATTTCTAAATATAAAAGCCGAAAACTATCCAAGCTTGAATTAAAGTACAATTTAGAAAACTTAATTTTCAAAATACCTTTGTTAATTCTAAATACATTTCTTAGTAAGTTTCTAACACATCAAACTTTTGCCAAAATTAATTAACAATGTTCACTGACCTTTTCTTTGTTGATTGTAATACCTGACAGTTTAACAGTATCTTTATACTGTTGAAGATTTCCTCAACAAACACCTGGTTGTTTCAGTTTACCTCAAAGCTCGCTGTAGCTCTCCACAGTTCTATTATTTCCAATAAACTTCCAAATAATCCAAATAATAACATACTCAACCTAAATCAAAATCTTCTTAAGTAACTCCAAAATTTTCAATTTCTAAATATAAAAGCCGAAAACTATTCAAGCTTGAATTAAAGTACAATTTAGAAAACTTAATTTTCAAAATACCTTTGTTAATTCTAAATACATTTCTTAGTAAGTTTCTAACACATCAAACTTTTGCCAAAATTAATTAACAATGTTCACTGACCTTTTCTTTGTTGATTGTAATACCTGACAGTTTAACAGTATCTTTATACTGTTGAAGATTTTCTCAACAAACACCTGGTTGTTTCAGTTTACCTCAAAGCTCGCTGTAGCTCTCCACAGTTCTATTATTTCCAATAAACTTCCAAATAATCCAAATAATAACATACTCAACCTAAATCAAAATCTTCTTAAGTAACTCCAAAATTTTCAATTTCTAAATATAAAAGCCGAAAACTATTCAAGCTTGAATTAAAGTACAATTTAGAAAACTTAATTATCTAAATACCTTTGTTAATTCTAAATACATTTCTTAGTAAGTTTCTAACACATCAAACTTTTGCCAAAATTAATTAACAATGTTCACTGACCTTTTCTTTGTTGATTGTAATACCTGACGGTTTAACAGTATCTTTATACTGTTGAAGATTTCCTCAACAAACACCTGGTTGTTTCAGTTTACCTCAAAGCTCGCTGTAGCTTTCCACAGTTCTATTATTTCCAATAAACTTCCAATCCAGTACACAAGAACACACTTTAGCACTGGCTTTATGTTATAAATTGTATGCTATTATTTTTAATAGATAATACAATGTCAAACAAGATTAATAAATCTTTCAATTATTAACTTTTGCCACTTTACACTAGCTTATAGGGTTTATTCCTCTTAAATCATCTTGACATCTGTCTGGAAAATAGTTAACAACAGTTATAGATTTTGTTTTTTATGTGTGGCCCAGTTTCCATTTTCCCCTCTTATAGAATGGATAGAAGTTATGAGCCTTTTCAATCATATGCATTTGTAATTTGTCATTTTTATTTCCTTTTGCAGTAAAGGAAATATTGGATTCACCCCAAAAATTCGAAATTGAGTTTTCAACAAATTCTCACGTCTTAGACTTCTCTGAACCCAAAAAACATGTTTTTGTTCATTGGTCTGTCTGTCAGTCAGTGTGTCTGTGTGTTTGTGTCTGTGTGTGAACAGAATATCTCAAAAACGAAAAGAGGTATTAATATTTGTTTTACAACTGTTAGTGCAAATTATGTAATTGCAAGGTTGATGAGCAATTACTGGCAATTTATGTTTACCCTGATGGGTTTACATATCTACCAGAAAATTTCTCCCACCTTACGAGCATAGAGAAAGTATCAGCTAGATTAATATGTTTAACAATGTGGAACTAAAAACATTTTTGTCAAGACACATTAAAAATTTTATTGTTAAAAATAGGCAAAAACACGTAACGTTTCGCTAAAACTTATAGTTAGCTTCTTAAGACATTTGTTTTTATAAATTAGGACATGTCGATATAACATGATCAACATTCTGAGAAAATAAAAGAAAAAATCAAATTACAAATTAGTTTTAGATAGGTGAAAGGATATACTTCCTCAGATATTATGATTTACCTGTTATTAATCTTCTTAAAGAATTTTTAATTTTAATAGTTTGTAAAACGATTTGTAGTAACATATAAACTTTTCCTAGAAAACAAATAAGTTTATTTTTCTTTGAACTTTAGTAAAAATTATCAGCATTATTACTTACAAAGGTATTTTCCTTAGTTTTGGGTTGTGTATGGTTGACTCCTTGTGCTTGAAATAATCTTGTTTTGAAACATTCATTTCGGTTGGATTTGGAATTTAATTAACAGGTATTTGCACTTCTTTGACCTTTTTTATTATTTTTGTCGGCAATATACTAGAATGCATTGAAATTAAAAAATCACCAAAAGCAACAAACTATAAAACAGACACAGAAACATTAAACAAAACCTATGAAAATATTATTAAAAACAAATAAATTATTATTAATTTAAAATAATCAAATCTCTGAAATTAGAATATTAAAAAATTAAAAAATCATAAAATACAAATAAAAAAAAATCTGGTGTGATACACTCACACAACTTCCTTTTACAGCCAAAAATTTCATTTTTAATTTTTAAAAATTTGTCAAAAATTTTCAAAAATTACAAATTCTACAAAAACGGTACAAAATAGAGCGTTAGTTGAAGAGACAAATTTTCTCTAGAATTTCAAGGTGAATTCGAAAATTTAATAATATACCGGGTGTTCTATTCAAAATAGGAGTTAATAAAAAAAATAGAAAAAAAAACAAAAGAAATCCACTTTAGAAGTATTCAACTGGAAAATCACCTATCTCACATCAATACACATTAAAAATGTAATAAAAATGTAAAGTTTAAAAAAAATCGTTAGAGCCGTTTTTGAAAAAATCGAAAAAAACTGAAAAATCGCAAGAGTAAACACCTACTTCCGGTTATGCGATTTTCTTCAAAAGCTTGCTGTCTCATCCACATAGTACACAAAACTTATATATGAAGTTTCAACGCCATACCTCTTTTCGTTTTTGAGATATTCTGTTCACAGACAGACACACACACACACACACACACAGACACACACACAGACAGACCAATGAAAATATGTTTTTTGGGATCAGGGGACTCTGAAACGTGAAGATCTGTTGAAAACTCAATTTCGAATTTTTGGGGTGAATCCAATACTTCCTTTATTGTAAAAGGAAGTAATAAATTAAAAAAATTAAAAATAATAACTGGCATATATTAACAATTAGCTCAAAAGGAAAATTTTAGATTTTACGAATAGCAAGTAAAACTTCCCTCTTTAACCAAAAGGTGGCATTTGTAGTTCAAAGTCATATGACAAACGAAAAGTGAATTGCTCCCACAGTAAAATGTATTGAATAACAATTTAATACTCGTAAATAACTTCTAATTAATGGTACAATAGAATCTAATAATATTGTTTACAGCTTAAAGAACATTTTTCAAAACACTACTTTTCCAAAACCAACAAGAAACCATAATCTAACTTTAACAGAAATTTTAAGTAGAAAACCTAATAATTGTATAATACATGCACATTAAACTTAATGAAAGGGAAAACAAAATTAATCTTAAGTATTGCACAAATCAACAGTACTTCGTATTTTACTCCAAATAAATTTAAATGTAACATAATAACAGTTAAACAAAACCTACGACAATATTATTAGAAACAAATAAATTATTACTAATTTAAAATAATCAATTCTCAGAAATTTGAATATTAAAAAAACAATACAAGAAAATAAAATAATAATAATAAAATAATAACAATAAAACTGACCTATATTAACAATTAGCTCAAAAAGAAACTTTTTAGATTTTACGAATAACAAGGTGGCACCTGTAGCATCAAAGTCATATTGCAAACTAAAATTAAAATGTGCTCCTACATAAAAATTATTGAATAACAGTTTAAAACCGTAAGTACCTAACTTATAATTAATGGTACAACATAATCTAATAATATTGTTTAACAGCTTAAAGAACATTAGTCAAAACACTACTTTTTCCAAAAACAAACAAGAAATCATAACCTAACTTTAACAGAAATTTTAAGTTGAAAAATTAACAATTTTATAATACTAGCACTTTAATCTTAAATGAAAGGGAAAACTAAATAATATCTTAAGTATTGCACTTTTCGTATTTTACTCCAAATAAAAGGGAAAAAAACAGTAAACGCCTTCGAGGTCACGAACTACACTGCAATATGAATTAAATCAGTAAACTTTTCAATACCAAAACTAAACTTTTCAGCCATTGGTACAGTATAACACAATATTAAAATTCTTCTTTTCTATTCGTAATTTTCCAAATTCTTCTAAAATCCAAATTATTCGGAAAACCGTTCGCCATTTATTAGTTATTAGAGAACAACTTTTAACTGATACCTTGATGCCTATCTCTTTGAAGATAAATTGGTTCATTTTTAGATAAAAACAACTAAACTACTTAGAAACTTCACCTTATCAATTTCAATACTGCAAGACAAATATTTTTAAAAAATAGTAAGTACCTACTTATTTTGTTGGTTGTTAATAATAAATATTGACTCTCTGCTTACCATTACAGATCAGTGTTGTTCATACATAAGAAAGGAATTTTTAAAACTTTTCATATTACATTTAAACAAAAAATGTGAATCCTGAAACACAATTAATATATAACATCAACTACGCTTTTAAAGGTAAAATAATAACAGTAATTAAATATCTCCATCTAATAGTTAGTTGTAGGTTTTATCACAAAATAACAAAATATTACCACAAGTATATTGCCGACAAAAATAATAAAAAAGGGCAAAGAAGTGCAAATACCTGTTAATTAAATTCCAAATCCAACCGAAATGATTGTTTCAAAACAAGATTATTTCAAGCACAAGGATTCAACCATACACAACCCAAAACTAAGGAAAATACCTTTGTAAGTAATAATGCTGATAATTTTTACTAAAGTTCAAAGAAAAATAAACTTATTTGTTTTCTAGGAAAAGCTTATAACTGGTTTTGCAACAGAAGTTTTTTCCATGTTACTACAAATCGTTTTACAAACTATTAAAATTAAAAATTCTTTAAGAAGATTAATAACAGGTAAATCATAATATCTGAGGAAGTATATCCTTTCACCTATCTAAAACTAACTTCTAATTTGATTTTTTCTTTTCTTTTCTCAGAATATTGATCATGTTATAACGACATGTTCTAATTTATGAAAAAAAAATGTCTGAAGAAGCTAACTGTAAGTTTTAGCAAAACGTTGCGTGTATTTGCCTATTTTTAATAATAAAATTTTTAAAGTGTCTTGACAAAAATGCTTTTAGTTTCACATTGTTAAACATATTAATCTAGCTGATACTTTCTCTATGCTCGTAAAGTGGGAGAAATTTTCTGGTAGGTATGTAAACCCATCACGGTAAACATAAATTGCCAGTAATTGCTCATCAACCTTGCAATTACATGAAAAGAGGTATGACGTTGAATCTTCATATATAAGTTTTGTGTACTATCTAGATACGACAGCAATCTTTTGGAAATAATCGCATAACCGGAAGAGTGGTGTTTCCTCTTGTAATTTTTCAGTTTTTTTTTCGATTTTTTCAAACTTTACTTTTTTATTACAATTTTAATGTGTGTATTGATGTGAAATAGGTGATTTTCCAGTTGAATTAGTGATGGGCTTATTCGAATGAAAAATAGCCGGTTATCCGGTTATTGAAATAACCTGTATAACTCGGTTTTCGTTCCAAGTATTCGAATGAAAAATAACCTCCTCCTGATACGTACTACGTGCCGTATCTCAGCGACCTGCGAGTGATCGAAATTCTGTAAATAATAAGTCATTATAACTCATAACCATATGCAAGGCAGATTAAACTGAAAACACCATTTGAGCGTCTCGGTCTACAGTTTTCTCCCTTGCTTCACTGCGCATTTGTGGTCGCTGAGATATGGCAAGTTGACAAGACCTTTTCTACGTATGTACTTAGATTGACCCAAGTGAGGCTCGCGGCTGCTTATTGATGTTATTAAGACATTTCAGACTCCCAGTCGACGAGTTAAATTTATGGGGCCGTTCCTATTAAAGATAACGCCCTGCTGAGTATGAGATTTGCCGAAGCTGTGTTGATTATGCCTAATAGGGATAAACAGAAAGCGAAATAAGATTTTCCAATATCGTAACAGATTTATATTTAATTTTTAATAACGGAGCAGTCGATGCCCATTCGTCGTCATATGATATGAACGTGGGACAAGAAGTGGATTTCGATGTTTAAAATTTTAAGTGTGCGTCTGTAGAACCGCGGAAGGCTGAACGTAGATAAATTATGTATTCTAAAATATACCGGTAGGATGTGCAAGCGAAAAGGGAAGGGTGGCTACTAGAGAATTTTAGGAACTAGGAATATATTCAATAGATACTTTGTATTCGCATATTTATAATTTCTTTATGATTAGTATTGATATAGCTATTCTCAATGGTTTAAACTCCTTAGAAATCAAATAAAAATCATTTATACAATTATTATAATTAACGATTAACTGAGTTCCTATGCTATCTGCAAGTTACGATGCCGATGCAGAATGCAGATGACGCTGAACCGCCTAACCGGCAAACCGGCGAAATCGAAACGAATCGAGAGTCAAAATTTATTCGAATGATTGTTCAAACAATCATTCGGTTATTAATATCATTCGAATGCAAATAATTCGGTTATGAAAATTGTCCGGTTATGCCCATCACTAAGTTGAATACCTCTAAAATAGATTTCTTTTGTTTTTTTCGATTTTTTAATTAACTCCTATTTTAAATAGATATATTATTACATTTTTGAATTCAGCTTAAGATTTTAGAGAAAATGTGTCTTTTCAACTAACGCTCGATTTTGTACGGTTTTTATAGAATTTGTAATTTTGAAAATTTTTGACAAATACTTAAAAATAAAAAATCAAATGTTTGACTAATTATAATATCACTGTAAAAGGAAGTTGTGTGCGTGTATCACACCAGATTTTTTGTATGAGTCTTTATAAGCAATAATCGTCATTAATACGACGTTAAATTGTACTATAAAGATCTTCTTTGGGTATTTTTGTAAATGTTTGAAGATTTTAGACAGCATATTTGGTGATCTACCAAGTTTCATTGCTGTAGAGAAGATATTTCTGAAATATTTCGAGTTTTATGCATACACATTAATATTTTAGGTGCTGTCCATCCTGCCCCCACTTGCATTGAGATTATGTTTGTTTTTATTATATTTCCACCCTTGATATTAAATATCGCCGTCTATGTATATAATAACGCTATGGAATAAATTAGTTAAATTCCGTTGTAACTTCTACAATGTTGTTCTTTAATTTACTTGCCTCGCTGTTATTGATGTAAATTCTGAATGATTTCTATTCTCATCATTGACCCTTAAATCCGCAGTTCTTCTTTCTTGTAAGTCAAAACAAGCTTGTATTGTATTTTATTATGAATCTGAGGCAGAAAGCAAGATTGAATTTGTAAAATGCAAATTTTCTAAATATGTTGAAATGTTTCAAGTTATTCGTTCACACCCTTTATTTATACTATATTTACGACCTCGAGTACCAATTTAGAAATTACTTAACAGTAATACGACAGTTTTACATGAAAATGGGCTTAAAGTATTACATAAAAATATCGATTTACTAAACCTATTTACCATTTTGCTACTGGTTAGAACCCGTTTACTGCCTGCACAAACTTACAAAGTTGGCACACGGACAGCTAGTGGGATGGGCGGGGTTTTAAACTGACAGAGCAGATGCTTGCGAAAGTCGAATCGGTAGAGAATACCAAAAATAATGTTATCATAAAAAGTAAAAGTGTCAAAAAATCATATATATAACTCTAGAATAAAGTGACATTTCCTCCTTTGCATGTTTACTACATCCACAAATATCCTTCATTATTGTATAGGCGCTACCGTGATGTGTTCAATGCTCAAAATCGCACTTATCTTGCCTCTGGTTTTCTCTGAAATAATTTTCTGAAAATGCGTACTGCATTTAGCTTTACACGAAATGAGAGAGAAAAAATCTAATGCGGTTACATTCAACACGCAAACTTACATATGATTCGTATGGGCCACAACTGAAAGAGCCGTGCCCACTTCAAGTTACCCTTAAACTATCTGAACACATAATATCACAACGCCCAAATGCAGACTAAATACTAGTATCTTACATAACTAGTGTGGAAAGTGAGAAATTTCGCATGAGTGTGTATGTTTATGCACGAGACTTCAGTCGAGTGCAGAAATCACGCGAATGCATGAAAGACACTTTCCAGCAAGTTATAAATACTATTTTTCCTACGACCATAGGAAAGTAACATTGTAATTAGCGATTTATTAGTTTTTTACATCACTAACGAAATTTATATTTTTTTGGTGTTATTATAACAGTTAATAAAATTAAAGAGGTGTGTTGATCTAGCAGTATTCAACGTGTGTTATAGTACTTGCTGTTGAACGGCAGCTTGCACGATTGTTTCATTGTCAACTATTGGCAGTGATAGGTCTTGAGATCTGTCTTTGGTCTTGAAGATTATGAACAATTAACAGCTTGTAGAATTTTGTGTACAACTTGCATTTTCGGCGACAGTGTGGACTTCCACCGGCTGGTAATGTCTCCCTCTTCATCGACCAGTATTATTGCCGAAGATCGTCGGTAACAATGACCCGTTCAGGATCTTTTAGATTTAAATAGCACGCTGTTTGTTTCGGTTTGCTTCCCAATTTAGTGATGCATACTGGGTGTCGAGTGCATTTCTGATTTTGATAGTTGAAAAAAAAACTGTGTTCATTGATGTTTGGTGTTCGAAAGTCAGCGTGTTGTTTATACAGGGTGTCCCAGAACTCCAACTAAAGTTTTTTTGTAACAGGCTTCGGTAATGCATGAGAACTTTAAAATGGTCAACACACTCTCTACAGTGTCTAGTTTCCTCATATGAAGCATTAAAAGAAAATTAAATTTACTTAACAAGAAGGCCCCCTTAAACGTGGGCTTAGCACAGCCCTGACTCTCGATAGAAAAAATGGTGTGAGTAAAGACTAGGCAGCGATCCTTGGGGTTTTAAAATAGTCAGCAACAAACTGTGGGGCGCCTGTCGTTAAACACAACAACAAAATCTAGCAATAAATCTTACCACCACCTACCTTTACAATTGCGGGATTCACACTTATATAAAAATGCACAGGGTGAAGAGGGTTGTAACAATATAACAAAATATATCAGCAACAGTTAATGTATCCCACCAGTCACAGTAACAAAATTAATTATTTACAAATAGCCGACAAGGCTAAAATAGTTCAGCCATAATTATAAGGCAAATTCTATTGCATAAAAGCAAAAATCAAAACATAATAAATGGAATTAAACCATCAATAATATTGAGTATTGTAACATAATGACATCCGAAGGTAATGCAAGCAACCGGCCAGTTTTGACTCGCAGCTTTCTTCGATCGCTTATTAAATAGTTGAACAAATTATATGGCTAGTGCTAGGCGCCTCAAGGACGCTTATGGGAATAAGTATTAAGTACATACAAAATTTCAGCCACCCTAACCGATGAAATACTAACGCTTCAAGCGTTGCAAACAAGCTAGTATTTATCGCGTACAGTTTGATAATCGAAAGCCTTCGTAGAACTGTTTATTCTTAGGCAATCGCCCTTTACCGATAAATAAAACAAGCAAGTTGAAAATCAATGCATATACTCACGAAACATTGTTGGAAGCATTATCATACAGATCTTATGGAGGGTCTTGGCAGCCTCTGCATGAAATTTGTAAATAGGGCACTAAAGCGGCTACAGGCGGCTGCTGTAGCCGAAAGAGGTTGAAGCTGCTGCCAAAACTGCTCGCATCAGGGACTCACGCAGCAAAATCCGTTTGCCACGATGGAATCCGGCAACAGGAGTAAAGTGGATGGCAAGGAAACCGCAATCCATATGAGCTTGATGCCTGGGAGCCGGAGGTTTGGAAGTATTAGGAACGGAAGCAGGCCTAAAAAACGAAAATCTCATCACAGCTAGATATCGGACTGAACGTGCTTGAAGAGACGCCGCTGTGCATACATCATTTGTTACAGAAACTTGAGGCTTCCATAGCCTGCTAGTCAAAACTATGCCAAATCCCCGAAGGTGGCTTCTAAATTAACCAAATTAAAACTACAATATACGAAAATAAGCAGAAAGTTTCCAAGGACGGTCGCTATCGTATATAAAATTTAATTTCATATTTAAAAACCATGATTTATAAACTAAATTTTAAATACGATAGTGACCTTCCTTGATTCGCTCTGCTTATTTTCGTAATTGTAGTTTTAATTTGGTTGTAATGTAAACTGCAATTTTAAGTTACATTTCTTGAGAGTAAATCTGCATCTTAGAAGGCAGCGACAATAACAAATGCGTAGAAATCGTTAAAATTAAAAACTGAAATTCAAAGTCATACTGTATACAGAAGCAAATAACACTAAAGGATTAAGTTAGCTTGGGTTTAATACTAAAAAGAAATCAGGTGTTCGAGGATGGTTCAAAACAAAACAATTTTAAGAACCTCAATTGTTTGAAGAGTTGTGAATATGATATAAATATAATGGAAAGACTTAAATTTGACTGTCCCAAAAATTACAACATATAATAAAACTAAAATGAGAGAAGAATTAGATTATATGGTTTAACTAGCAGCAATTAAAACGACGACACAATATACGCCAATTGTAAGTTCCATGGTGATAGTCAAGAAACCCAACAAGCTACGAATATGCATCGGTGCTGTTCAAGTACATTACTAGGATTTACAAGAAGTTTTTCAAACCAAAGTAGGTCAAACATTTGTACACATTGCGAAAGGTTTCCTCGCACTGGAGCACCATTTGGACTAGCATCAGTGGCAGAAGTTTATCGATGCATGATGAATACCATACTTAAAGACATTTCTAACACAAAATGCGCAATGGACGATGTAATAAAACATGCGAAAACTGAGATGAAATTAAGAAAACTGACAGCACAGGTAATTAGAAACTTCTCTTTTTTCTTCTATTTTTGTTTTAGGAATATTCCTGCTCGTATCAAACTTAATCTTCCAAGTTACAGATGATGATAGCTAGCTCTGCCCTCAACATTTTGGGGGTCTCCCAATGCCTCGCTTGCCTCAAGATTTTCCGTCTCTTGTTCTTCTGGCCAGACGAAGATGATCCATTTTTTCAACGTTTTCATTCCACACCTTTCTTCTTTGTTTTGACCAGTTAATTACATTAAAGCTTTCTCGAATAGTTATATTCCGTTGTCTGTCTTGTAAAGTCACTCCCAACATTTACATTTACTGTGAGCATTTCGATTGTACGAAGTATTTGACTTGTTTTTTGCATTTCTGCTCTTGTTTCGATATATATGTCATTACTGGTCGTAGCGATTCTTTATAGGTTTTAGTTTTGCTATGGATACTCATATATTTGTTAAGCCATACTGCATCTCGCAAACTTCCCGACATCGAGGAGACGTTTGGTGTTTGTATTTGGACTTCCTTATTTAGATTTTAGTAAATGTCTATTTAAAGTTACAAGTTATGTATTCACTGAGGAAGGTCGAGAAAAAGATCCAACTAAAATTAGTGTCATCGAGAATAAACCACCACTCGATATAGTAACTTACTTAAACAAGTTGTCCCAGTTGATTGCACCATTAAGAATATTATTACAGGAAAACTTAGAACAAGAAGTGTTGATTGAGAACCACCTGTCGTGAAATACTATGAAGTAAACGAAGAAGCTATCTATCAACGCAAGTACGAAATACATAAGATCAGTACTTCGACAAGATAATAAACCAATACTGTATGAACAAAAGCATTAACAAATGCCAAAAAAAAACTACCTACTAATTTAAAAAAAGCACTAGCAATTCGATTTACATGAAATAGGTATCATCAGTACGTCTACCGTTAAAGTTGGTGATCGAAACCATTCATAACCCCATAGAAATTATTTTGAAAGCCAATTCAAAGAGCATCTCCAAGACTCCAGAGACTGCTGTTTCATGTGCTGGGATACCAAAAATACTAAAGTTAAGTACAAAATGTTCCACTAAAATGGCTATTGCTGACGTACTCAATCGAGTACATACAATTCCAAGATGAAATACTATAACGGTGCACACCCTTGTTGCTTTTAGCTCGTGTATGTGCCTACATTGTGTATGTTTCCTGGTTACGGCGGAGTGATTTGACGGAGGTGATTAACCTAAACGGTCGCACTTAGGCTAACTTTGCTCAGTTAGTATATAGGCTGGACACCTTCAGTTCTTACACCAAAAGAAAACAACGTCATGGAAATCGATTATTCTACACTACATTACTCTTACAATTATTGTCGGACGTTCGTTGTTAGCTCGCCTACCGGCAAGAAGGGCTGTCTGCCAGCCTGAGTCTGATTACTGTGGGGCCTGGCGGTGTTAAGTGAAGTAAGAGAAAGGCAAAGAATTGGTACTAACGCCTCCTTACTAACGGGGGAAAACCCGCAATGTCGGGCTGCGCTGTACCTGGTGAAATAAGAAAGGCAAAGAGTTGGTACTCACGCCACCTTACTAACGGGGAAAACTCCCGCAATGTCGGGTAGTAGTTCTCCGTATTACGAGTAGAACTGCCACATACACCAGACCTCGTTTTTCTTCTTTCTCCGTCCAACTTACGAAAACGCCTCCATCCTGGGTCGCGGAGTGTCCAACTAAATTTCGTTGCTATAGCGACGCGATGTTAATTGGTAGCTGCCCTTCCAAAACCCACGACGGTTTTAGTCCTTTTCCATCAAGTTTTAAATTGCGGTTTCCCACGACCTACTCGAATACGCGTTTCTTTGGCTGAAATCGTAACCTAATAAATCCCAAACTCAATTAGTCGGAGGTTTGGGCTATTTGTTTCACAAATCCGCCTAAGCCCCGGGTCATAATTCTAATATAGTATTTTTTGCCTCTACTTATAAAATACGAGTTATTATTGTCCTTTCTAGAAATAAAATAGCTAAAATAAAAAAAAATTGTAACTACGCGTGCGAGTTATTATTGTCCTTCCTAGAAATAAAATAGCTAAAATAAAAATGTTTGTAACTACGCGACCCTCACAATACCACAAGAGGGTTTAAAGATCAAAATAGTGTTGTCCTGGTGAAAATAATATAATTGGCTGGCAAAAAACAAAACATCTACATATATCCTAAACCATAACGCATGACTTCAGAAAGGAACTTTAGTGCTATTCAGAGCCAACAAACGGCTAGTTTCCAAATCGCAAGTACCAAACATGTTAATTAACATGAATTATGGATATGCAGGCATCTAATGTTGTTTGCAAAAGTAATTACTCTATTAGAAAAGGCAAAGTTGGGATATGCAAACTATTATCACGAACTACAAGATTTACGAAAAAAACAACCAAAGAGCCGATAATAAAAAAGAAGACCATTCCCCCATTGCTATGGCAAATAATAAGTTCAGATCTAATTTCTCACCATGGACCAGAATATCTAGTAACATCAATTAGCTATTGTGGTATTAATAATAGACCTCGTGCCACTACAGTTTTAATTTCTGATAATCTTAGCACTGAACTGAAATGTGGAATCTGGAACTTTCGGGTAGATGCTGATCACTTATGTATACGAGGATAATGTCGTCTGTAGCGTTAGAGCTGTTTTAAAAAAAACATTTTTCGGGGTATTTGGGCCTGCTGGGAGGGCTGGGCCTCCGAAAGATACAACACTGTGGAACCAAAGTTAGGTACCTACCACTGTTTCAAAGCTTCATAGAACATCATTCTAAATTTTCATACAATGGTTCCGTAACTTTCACCGCTTTGTGTGGAACACATTTTCTCTTTTCTTCTTCTTCTTCTTTTTCTTCTTTAGCTGCCTTTTACTGTCCATTCCTGGACATAGGACTCCCCTTTAACTTTCTAGTCCTGCTAATTTATTGTTATTTAGTACCAGTTTCTCCCTGTCATATCTCTCATGTCATCTACCCATTTTTTGGGAGGTCGTTCAATATTTCTTCTGCACAATATCTGTCTCCATTGTATGATAAGTTTCGTTGATCTTGTATTGTCTTGTCCGGCGATGTGACCTGCCCAAGTCCGTTTCGATGTATCAATGCGTTCAGAAATATCGGGCTACTTTTACTAAACCATATAGTAGATGAAGTTGGATCATGTACTTTTGTGGTAACACGGTTTCATAAAAGTAGCCCGATATTACTGAAACTTTACATGGAACCACAATTTTACATTTTGAACAACTTTCCTTGATATAATTTTGACATATTTGAGGGCTTATGAAGAGCAATCCAACATTTTGGTATTAATAGAATTTCGACTCAAAATCAATCAAATAATCTCTGTACCTGAAAATTATGCGCTATTTTTAATACACCCGGTATAGTTTCAGAGCTAGATCTACAATATCTTAAGTCAATAAACCAGCATTGAAGTGTAACCACGTGTTACTATTTACTAAGCTCAAGTATATTGATTGAGTTTCCTATAATATCCAAGACGTTACAATTAGCAAACTAATTGATTTGCTCTCTGAAGTGACGCATTTCTATAATTAAGTCTAATGGTTGTTCCCCAAGTTTTCAGCCTTTGTCTTAGTGGCAATACCCTGTTCATTGGTGAAGGAATGTGAGGCGGGTGGAAACGAAACTGAGCTAATATTTACTCGTATCTACAAGTGAAAATAACCATTGACAAAATAATCTAAATCAGATCAAGCACAGCCCCCACAATGATCATGTATCTATTTACAGGGGTGGCAGCAGTGAGTTACGACGGGGGTGGCGCACTCTGCGATCAGTTTAGTAGTTCGCACAGCCGCTGGCAGTGCGTGGCGCGTCAGTCAATTGTCACCGCGCCGGAAGTTGCATTGTGCATTCGCTGCCGGAAACGAGCGCCATGCAGCTCGGATCCGAATACTCTCGTCCCTGCACCAGAGACGCTTTACATAAAACTCATTCGAAATCTATAGCGCCCGATAGATATTCATTTTTAAGGGATACGAATACGTATTGCAGGAAAGGATCAATGACACCACGTGCCGCCTCGAGCAACTCTAACCTTAAAACCGCCTGGAAAATGACCAATCATTGTCGCGCATTCATCAGCAAATGCGTCGGGGCACGATAGAACTAAATTAAACTCCGGCGAAAACTACTTGCATTTGACCTAAAAAATCTAGAGTAAAATAAAAACGAAAATTCTTTATCTTCAGACATTAAAAGCTCGTTTATAGTTCGGCCCGCCATTTTGGCCAGCTCATTTTTTTGGAGCTGCAGAATGTAGGATTTTTCGGCAGAAATAAACAGCCCGCTCGTATGGCAAGAGGGAGAGACTTGGGACTTTAAAAAGTTAAGTTAGAAAAACAAACGAAAACTGCTGTGTTAATTAACCGAGAGGTCGCCGGGGGTGATAATGACGCAGTTAATTAAAGGGGGCGCTGGCAGCACTTGGTTGATGCCAACTAAATAATCGCGGACTGATGGTAATTTGTAGAATATAAAGCATCCCTACTTATGTATGTACCTACTTGTTGAAATGTGTATGCAAGATTAAATTTTAAAACCATTAGCAGTGACATCAATAATTTCACGGTATTTAATCGTAGACGTAGTCATAATATCGAGAGGAAAATATTTCAAAAAAGAGAATATATGTAAGAGTGATTAATATATACGTTAATATTAATTTACATTGTTTCTTCTAACAACACAAATAAAAGCTAACAATTACTTCCAATAATTTGCTGCTCTCAAAATGTAACACGCAAGATTTTAACCTGACGTTGGTACATGGTCACTTTCGAACCGTATAAAGTAAACGATAACTGATATTGCATATTATATTGCAAAATTGTGGCTATTTCGAGCAAGTTTTTAACGAAACCCTTATATTTCGTTCCCAGCTGTCTTTGTACTAATTACTGGCATATAGATACAGCCTTAAACATAAACATTTTTATTTTCAAGTATGGTATCAGGGTAGAGCTCTAGTTTTTAAGTCTGTAAATAAACTGCAGTAAATAAATTGAGTGCATGGAAGTATCTGACGAAAAATGATAATAGCACTGAATATCATGAACAATTAAAGAGCAACGGTACTAGAAGAAATTTCAGCTGAGTTACTTAAGTACGAAAGACATCTCTTAACAACAAGATTAGTACCACATTTCAATAACTATCTTCGACAAAACAAAATTCCTGCTCAGTGGAAAGAGTCTGATATAATCTCCTTACACAAAAATGGATCGAAGAATGACCCTAATAACTATCGTGGGTTAAGTGTTAATAGCACCTTCAGTAGAGTATTTGGAAGAATATTAACAAGAAAATTACGAAATAACCTGCAGGATAAAATAAGTGATGAACAAAGGAAGATCGTCTTCTTTTTCTTCTTCTACCTCTACTTCTATATAGGCAATTATTACGCCTGTTCTTTGTGGCGTTATCTTTTACGTGGTCGTCCGACGCTTCTTCTTCCTAGTGGTGATTTGCCTCTGGCTATTTTAACTACTCTGTCGTCTACCATTCTACCTATGTTATTGTTTCATTCTTTTTTCTGTTCGGCGACCATTCATTTATTCCTTGCACATTATATTTCCTTCTGGTTTCATCGCTCCTTATTCTCTCTTAATGTGTTTCCTGTGATTCTTCTTAATATTCTCATCTCTGTTGTTTCTAATAGCTTTTGTGTTATAGTTGGGTCTGGTCATGTCTCTGATGTTGATTTTGTTTCATTATTGATGTGTTTGTTTCTCCATATTGTAGTGTTTAGACATCCCTCTAGTTTATTGGCTTTCTCTATCTGATCTTTGACTTTTTCTCCACATCTCCGTAGCTGGATAATTGGATGCCCAAGTATCTTATTTCCATAACCTTCTCTATGCTTACACCGTCAATTTCTAGTTTTCATCTAGTAAGTTCTTACTATTGTTTTGGCTTTCTTGTTGAGATGATTATATTAAATATTTTGCTGTTGTGTTGAACTTGTAGACTGGTGTTTCTAAGTCATGTTCATTTTGAGCTATTAACACTGCATCGTCTGCTTAGTATTGTAATTAGAGATGTTAACAAACTTTAATAAGCAATTGCAACTATTTAACGTGATTTAATCATTGTCAACGATTGGAGCTCTGACTGGTTACTTCCACTGACTACACTGACAAATGTTCGATGCAACACGTAGGTAAAAAGAATCCTCGTCTTCTTTACTTCATAGAAAATTCTAAGGTTGACGATACTGATATTCAATTAGATCTAGGAGTTACTGTAAAATCTACTTAACTTGGTCTGACCATATCACCAGCATGGTTAAAAAAGCTAGATCCAAACTGTATCTTCTTCAGAAAACATTTACGAATCCATCTCCGCAGTTAGCCGTTAAATTATACATCACTTACGTGCATCCTAAATCGGAGTTTTCATCACCTGTATGGTCTCCTTAGCTAGTTAAAGATAAACAGGTGTTAGAAAAAGTGCAAAGACCAGCCACTCGCTGGCCTTTTGGTCTTCGAAACTTACCGTACAAAGAACGACTGGTAAAACTGAAGATTACTGCTTTAGAAAACCGAAGAATCAGGAGGGATTTAATTTAAATTTTTCGTTTTACACACAACCTTTTCCCATCTACCTCACTCATGGTCCAGCTCAACGATGATAGTCGTCTGCGTGGTCATCGTTTTAAGATACGCAAGGTTTCACATTATCACAAACAGATCGTTTGAACAGTGGAATGCCCTACCTGAAAGTGTTGTTTGTGCAAGCTCCGTCAGTACATTTAAAAATCGTTTGGACAGAATTTTTCTGTAGTTAAGAAGCAAATAGTGTGTTTGTGTCTTGCTTACTTGCATTTACCTTTATTGCTACCAAAAATTGATTTTCTTTTAGATAAGTGTATTTCACGTGTTTAATTTTCTGCTATTTTTTGGGATTACTACATTTAGCTCACTCTGTATGGGGGCATTTGTATCTGTATTTGGTGCTTAATACGTATTTACACCTCAGCACTACTCTTTGCATTATTTAAAAAAATTATAAAATCAAGAATAACTCGTTAACGGTTGAGTTGAGTTTAAGATATATGTTTCTCTAGAATTTTTGAGTTACCCAATTGATTCTTAAAATATTTCTCCTGCGTTTTGGGACACCCTGAATAGAGCTGCTGTAGTAATTAATTTTGATCAAAAGTTGTATACCCGATATTACTCAAGAAGAGATGCAGTATGCATTAGAACAGATTAAAAATAAAACCAACATCTTAATCTACATGACATTTTACCACATACTCAATCTGGTTTTAGGGCTGGTTACAGTTGCACAACTACGCATTTAAATATTACTGATGATATTCTATCTGCTATCGATGCCAATAGGTTATCGGTAGTTGTGCTTCTGGACTACTCTAAGGCATTTGATACGATTAACCACACTACTTTGATTGTTCTATTACATTTTATTGGTTTTAGCAATAATGCTACTTCTCTTATTAAAAATTATTTAAGTAACAGATCTCAGAAAGTTATTTTAAATAAAAATTACTCTACTCCATGTGCTGTACTTGCTGGTGTTCCACAAGGCTCAGTTCTTGGTCCTCTTTTGTATTCAATATATTCGTTTTTTTAAGGCTCTGAGATATTGCAAATATAATATATATGCAGATGATACACAATTATTGTATAGTTTCTTCCCGAACGATGTAGATGCTGCTATTCGGTTAGTCTGTTCAGATATAGATACTTTAATCAAAACTTCGGAGGCACATAATTTAAAAATTAATGCAAATAAAACTGTAGTTTTACTTTTTGGTAAAAATAAAATAAGGGAAACATATGAAGACAGAATTTCCATTAAAGTTAAAGATGTGAATATCAAAATTTCCAAATGCACTAAGAATCTCGGATTATTTATTGATTCAAAATTATCATTTAGAGATCACATCGCAAGTACTATTAAAAAAGCATTTTCTAACTTGAAACTGATATATAGCTACAAACATTGTTTAAATCGAAAATAGTAATTTATTATACAAGACGATAAAGTTAAATTTTTTATCCACGAGTGAATCGTTTAACGTCGAGACGAAGTCGAGACGTTAATGATTCAAGAGTGGATAGAAATAACTTTATCGTCGTGTATAATACAATATTTTTTTCTATAGCAAGAACTTTAACAATTTCAAAAGAAAATAATGACAGTCAATCACATTTCAAAATGTCAGTAGCTAGATTGGGTTGCTACGATAATACGAAGCTGTCATATTTAATTTAAACAAAAGTTAGAAAATTAAATTACTTTATCTATCCTTGATGTTAAAGTGCTACTTTATCTACCCTTGCTGTTAAAGTAAAACTTGACCTTTTGTTTTGAGTTGATAAAAGCACACTTTAACATGTGCTATAGAAAAAATTAAAATATTACGTTGTGACTCATTGGTTCTATCGCAATTTAATTACTGCGATTCTGTGTATGGACCCTGCCGTGATAGTATAGATTCTAAAAGGATTCAAAATTCATGTTTGAGGGTAATTTTTGGCATTAGAAAATATGAATCTGTTTCTTCCAGGATAAGTGAGGTAAAATGGCTTAACATGAACAACAGAAGAACTCTACATGCTTTATGTTTATTTCACATAATTATTACTACTGAAACTCCTCCATACATTTTTAATAAAATTAAGTTTACTTCTACTAGTCATTCATTTGATCTTAGAAATAAAAATCTAATTGCTATTCCATTGCACAAGTCTCAACTGTATAAACGATCATTTAGTTATAATATTGCCAGTTCTTATAATAGTTTACCTAAAAAATTTAAATCTTTATCATTATCTAGTTTTGAACTGCATCTCTGTCCCTTCTTAATGCGTAGACAATAATGTTTTTTTGCTTGAGTATTGTTTGATTTTTTTCAGCAGCTCTCAACTAAACTAAACCACTGAACGATTATCCTTGCTTCTCTTTTATTTTCTTTCTATATATATATAAGCGAGGTTTCTACGGCCTCTGCCGCTTCTCGCATCTCAACTTCCACTGTCTCCTATTCTGCCAGTCTCTTCATGGAGTCCTCTGGCTTCCATATTATGTTCTACGTCGGCTTTCCAGCTTCTCGGTGGCCGTCCTCTCTTCCTCCGTTCTGGTGGCGTCCATTTTAATACCCTTTTTGGCCACCTGCTGTTGTCTATGCGTTGGAGATGCCCATACCACATTAGTCGTTTGCATTCAATAGTATCCAAAATGCTTTGCTCTACCTTCATGATCTCACGTATCCTGTCGTTCCTAATGTGGTCCAGTTTTGATATTCTTGCACTCCTTCGCCAGAAATCCATTTCAAGGGATAGTAGTTTTTGACTATCTTTTTTGTTAATTTCCCATGTCTCGGAACCATATGTGCTAATACTCTGCACGATCGTTTTGTATAAGGTGGTCTTAGTTTTGCTGTTGATATTTTTACTCCAAAGCAGTGAATTTAATTGGCGGATTGTTCTTCTTCCCTGTCCTATTTTATTTGAAATATCTTTACTGCTTCTGCCATTTGACGAAAGAGTTACGCCCAAATATTTAAATGAGGAACAGTGTTTTATTACGAAGTTTTCTAAGTGAAGATCGCTCTTGTCGTTCTCATCTCCTGCTATCATGTATCCTGTTTTATCTGTGTTTATGACAAGGCCCCACTTCTCATACTCCTCCTTCAGTTTCCGCAGCATATAGTTGATATCATCTCTATCCGTGGCTAGTATTACTTGATCATCAGCGAACAGTAAGGTATACAGCAATTCGTCACCAATTGGTATTCCCATCCTGCTGCATTTTCTCTTCCAATTTCTCAATGCTTCTTCCAAATAGATCTTAAATAAAAGAGGAGCTAGGGTGCAGCCTTGTCTTAGGCCTTTTGATACTTCAAAGTCCTGAGAAATTTCGTTAATAACTTTCTCTGCACTGGTACATCCACAATATAATTCTTTCACCGCGTGTATATAGACTGTGGAGATTTTACTTCTTTTCATACAAGGCCATAACTTATTTAATGGCACGGTGTCATAAGCCTTCTGAAGATCCACAAATGCCATATGAACTGTTCTTCCCCTTTCTATTTTTTTATCTATAACATTCTTGATAGTAAATACACCGTCTATACAGGAGCGTCCTGCCCTGAATCCATTTTGCTCTTCAGATTCTCTGAATTCCTCTTCAATTCTGCGTTTAAGTACACGCCCATAAAGTCTTGCTACTGTGCACATCACGCTGATTCCTCGGTAGTTCTTACACTGTTGTCTGCCACCTTTCTTATAAATAGATGTAATAATAGCCCTTTTCCATTCTCGTGGTGGTGCCTCCTCGCTTAAGCACTTATTGAAAATATTAGCTAGTAGCTCTATGAGTATATCAGGGGCCGCTTTAAGTAATTCCACGTTTATGTTTCCTGGACCAGGAGCTTTCCCATTTTTCATCTGCTTTACAGCCTCTTTTACTTCGAACGGCGTGATTTCCTGTACATTATGACTTTCGTTCATATCTTGTAGCTCTCTTTCCTCTACCATGTATTCCACTCTCTGTTCTGTTAGTAAGTTGTTCCACCATGGTGCACTATTTTTACTATTTTTATATTTGTGCATTTCCCCTAAAGCTTCTCTAGTCGCTTCGTGTATACAGACTTTTATGTCCTCATACATTTTGTCTGGCGCATTATCTTGCACAGTTGTCAATCTATTAGCACGTCGTATCTGAAACAGGAACTTCGTTGAATCCTCTCGCAGGCTTTCGAGATTATATCGTATCATCTCCGCCTTTTGTCCTCTCTCGTTCTCTTGTTCTTTCCTTTGTCCCCTTTGTCTATATTTGAAATATATTTTCGCTAACAGCAGATGGTGGTCAGAGCCACATTCTGGACCTCTCATAACTCTCACATCCATTATTTTCAGTTTCGATTGTTGTTTGATTATTATGAAATCAATGATGGATTTTATCTCTCTAGTTGGTTGTTCCCACGTGTAGCGATGTATCATTTTATGTTCAAAAAATCCATTTGTTATTTTCAAGTGACAGTTTTGGCACATTTCAATAATTCTTTCTCCGTTTGTGTTTATGACATCTTCTCCAAATTGTCCAACCACGGGATCATCCTTTTGCTTACCCACTCTACCATTCAGGTCTCCCATAAGGAGTATCTCTTTACGGTTACTCACGCCGTTTAATATTTTTGTTAATTCATCATAAAATAGGTCTTTTTTCTCTGCCTTTGCATCCTCATTTGGTCCATATGCAGCTATAACAGTCAGTGAATGATTTTTGATTTCCATTTCTACTACAAGGATTCTATCATTTATCTGTTCCCAAGACTTTATGTTCTTCTTGTATTTCTTTTTTATTGTTATCGCTACTCCACTACTTCCTCTTTCCTCTTTTGGGACTCCGCTATATATATAGACATATTGGCCTTTTTCTTTAGTTCCCTTTCCTTTCTTTTTGGTTTCCGTCATTGCAACTACGTCCAGGTTGTGTTTTTCTATTTCTTTGAAGAGTTCATGGGTCTTCGTTCCTATCCCTTGTACATTCCACGTACCGAATCGCATTGTCCTTTTCATAGCCAGTTTTCGTTTCTCAGATTTTCCGTCCTTTTCCGAGGCTTTTTTGAGATATTTTGCATTGTTTAGCTTTTTACGGATTGTGGAGTGCAGGTCCACCGTCCCAACCCCCAACCTGGAGGACCGGGTGATTTGAATTCGGGGTTTTTTTCCCCTAAACTGGTTGTCTGACAGGACTGAGGAGGCCAGTTTCTCCCATTCATTTAGCGGTTCTTCTGCTCTCTTAGCTAGATCAGGTCAGCCTGCGTCCTTTCTACTTTCGAGACCATTGACCAAATTTTCAAGAATATAGAGGTGAAAAAGGAGTGGCCCGTTAGCCCTCGAATACTCTAATAGCGCCAGGGCCGGAAAAGAACAAGAGTTGACCAAGATAGGTCAAATAGAAAAAGATCCAAGAGAAGGGGTCTGACTCAAGACAAGTTTAAATAAAGTGCAGACCCAGCTAGGGTACCTCGGGATTGCCACATTCCGTACTCACAAGATGTGAGTCCCTGAGGGAAACGAGTTTGGTTTGACATAAATAACTCCCAGTTTCCCTACCTGTGTTAGCGTAGCTAACGTGATTCAGTGACCTTACTTTAGACGAATAAAAACTAAGGAAGCCTGGGGAAATTATAAGTCTTTGCGTAATTATACCACATTTGCAATTAGGAAAGGAAAAAGGCTTATCTTGAATTTCAAGCACGTATTAATGCTCAAATTATGTGGAAGGCGTGAGGTCTTTATGCATTCGTAGTAAGGTTAGACAAAAAATATTCCTTCCGAACTCTGTGATGTAAACAAAATTAATGAAACCTTCTTGAGTGTGGGCAAATCTTCAATCATAGGCAACTTGGAATTGTAACACTTTTATAACAATAACTAAATGAATAACTTTGGTCCTTCTACAATCATACTATCCATCAACAAATGGACATTATTACCATTATTATTTTTTTTTCATTATAGATAATTTAAAATTTCAGTTTGTTTCATCGATTGCCAATTTTAAACATATAAAATCAATATAACATAGGTACTTTTTCAAAGCTTAAAATTGAACAGCAGTTATTTATGCGATAACGTGCTAGATCCATAAGGCAGAGTAAAATCACATTGATATTTATTAATTATCTATCTAAAAATTACTTTGAACATATACAGTGTGGTCCATTAAGTGTGCAACAAATGGGACATTTTTTTATTAGTTGTACAACCGAAATTTAAATACCGCCACAAGTTAGTACATGTTCGATAACCATATCAGATGTATTTAGAATAGGTCCAAATAAAACAGCATACAGGGCAGGACAAAAAATTTGAAATTCGTTCTAGAATAAAGTTACCTTACTTCAAAAAATGTTGCAAAATGTTATTGAAAAAAGTTGTTTAGAGTTAAAAGTTATGCTCAAATACAAAGTCAGGGCCTCCTATTCGAATTTTTATTCTTTTGTGGAAAATTTTGTATTAGCCCCGTATGATACATATTTTCATTATTCTGATTTTATTGAGAGTTTTTTCATACCTATGTAAATTATTATTAGTAAAGCATTTGCCTTGTTAAAAAGAATATTTACTAAATTCTGAAGTTCTGATAAATATCGTTGCAACAAACATGAAGTGGACGGTTACCTTAAAAAAATATAAATCCCAGTACATTTTACAAATACTCTTCAAGTTGCTAAAAGTTAGTTAAAAGTGATGTGGTTGTGGCTACTTTAAATACATATAAAATCCGAATAATAAAAATATGTATCATACGGGGGTAATACAAACATTTCAAAAAAAAAAAAAAGTTAAAAATTCGAATAGGAGGCCGTGACTTTGGTGTATTTCAGCATAACTTTTGGTTCTAAACAACTTTTCTTAATAACATTTTGCTATATTTTTTTAAATAAGGGGACTTTATTCTTTCACCAATTTCATATTTTTTGTCCGGCCCTGTATGCTGTTTGACTTGAAATCCTTCTAAGGGCATCTGATATGGTTATCGAACATGCACTAACTTTTGGCGGTATTTAAATTTTGGTTGTACAACTAATAAAAGAATGCCCCATTTGTTGCACACTTAGGGCCGGGTTGCAGAAAGCAATGTTAAATCTGGTGTTAGCTAACGCGACGTCAAAGTGAACAAAAACGAATCAAATCTGAAATGTTTAATGGCAACTAATACATTAGTAAACAAAATTTGATGCGATTTTGTTCACTTTGCCGCGACGTTAGCTAACACCAGACTTAACATTGCTTTCTGCAACCGGCCCTTAATGGACCACACTGTAGATATAAGTGCTATAGTTAATATTAAGTTGGATAAATTGGTCGAGGCCTACATTAATTTCTATAATTACTTTATACTTTGGCTGAAGAACGCGTTGTCTGTTTCTATCTTGATACATAGGAAAGAAAATGTCAAAGAAAGAACAACGAAAATATCAACAGCTCTATTTAATTTTTAATAGCGCGACGCTAGCCGTAAAGCAAGTTGCAAGGGTTTATAAATATAAAATCAGTAAAATGGCACTTACGGACATTACATTCTAACCCGAATGGTGATGTCACGCTGACGTACAAGAAAATGTAATTTAGCTTGCGTTTATCACAGTTTTCCACATACAACTGTTTTGAACCATTTCTTTCATTTCTTTGTATGTCTTTAAATTTACATATTTCATTATTTGCTTTAATATACTTTAATTGTAGTCCTCCTCTCTGAGTTTTTCCTTCCGCTTGTCTTACTATTGTGTTTTCAGACTACCTGATAAGAAATTTGATCGTATCCCAATAGCAACCTACTTCAGAAAGAACACACTTACGCATATTTCATATCGCACAGTATTCTGTCGGTTGCTAAAAAACAGATTAAATAATAGCCGATCAAGTACTCTGAACAAAGACAATACTTGCTCGGGACGCTCTTATTGTTTGTTTATATAGCAACGAATAAAATCTTAAGTAATATTGCGTTGAAAGTATTTTACCTGAATTTTTGTGTTGTAATACAAAATTAGTGATTTCAAGCTGTTCAGTTTCCCATAAACAGGCACTTAGTGTGTGTGTTTTGGGAAATGGAAATTGTTATTAATAGTGATTGTGAAGATTTTGATATCGAGGGCACGCCGCCGAATATCAGAGAACGCGCTAAAGAATCTATTTGTTACCATCAAAATCAAAGGAAATGTATAAACTGTTTCATGGATTGGCGGGAAAATGAAGAATATGCAAACAACATTTTCTGAAACCTATCCTGTTAGCGTACTTTGGCGAACTCAGTGAAAATGTTGCACCCAATACTCTGTAGACACAGTATTCAATGTTAGAATCCAAGCTGAGTATTCAAGAAGATGTGGACATCGTTCAATATCCCAAATTAAGAGCCTTTTTAAAGTGCAAATCGGATGGATATAATCCCAGAAAATCAAAAACTTTCACAACACAAGAAATACAGAGATTCCTAAAGGAAACGCCAGATGAAAAATATTTATTGTCGAAAGTAAGTTTCAAACAAATCATTTCTAAAACTGCACAATTAACTACTACCACTGGTTTTATTTTCTTTTTCAGACGGTTTTAGCAGTTGGAATCAGTGGTGTCTGCCGAAAACATGAAATAGCGCAAATGAAAATAGACGGCATAAAAGATCTTAACTCTGCCGTCCTCATTACACTACGCGACACAAAGACAAAAACAGAACTTGTTTTTACGATTACTACTTATAAATGTTATGAAATTTACAAAAAATATGCTGCTCTTCGTTCACCGGGCACAGATGAACGTCGTGTTTTCCCTAAATTATGAAAATCAAAAGTGCACAAGACAGCCAGTAGGAATCGGTAGTGTGCCTGATCAAATTGTAATCTTCCTTGGCCTAAAAGAACCGCAATTATATACTGGCTATTGTTTTCGACGCTCATCTGCCACCATGTTAGTGAATACTGGTGGTGATATTACCAGGCTGGAAAACGGCACGGAGGGTGGAAGTCCACGAGTGTAGCAGAAGGCTACATTAACGAATCTGTATCCCAACAAATTAAAAGTGGCAAACACCATCGTTAGCTTCTTAAATGAAGACTCTGAGCTACCTGCAGTGCCTGAAACTTCAACAGCAAATGAAAATCCATATGTAAGACCGGCAAAAAACAGTCGAAAGCACGTATTCATCGGAACAGACCTTTCAATCGTTACAACATCCTATTACTTTCACAAATTGTTCTGAAAATAAAATAACAATCAACTTTTATAATAAGTAAAGAATAAAGTTTTTCCTATTCGTATGATTTCTTTCGGTAGTCTGAAAAATAGTGTTCACAACTCGTTCGAAACTGCATATCTTTGCTCGTATTCTAAATCCACTCGGGCTTCGCTACGCTACGCCCTCGTTTGTCTAATCAACACTCCCACGATATTTGCTACTTTCGACACGGAGTAAGTCCCCCATTCGGATCTCCGGGGGGGGGGGCAGTTTTAAACGCTGTTGTGAGGAGAAATACGACGAAGAAACTTGCTACGCGGAACGTAAGAAGTTTATATCAATTTGGAAAAGTGCAGTGCGTCTTGAAGGTAATGGAAAGCAAGCTGTGCAAGGTCATCATATTTATTACGCTGGTAATAACGACAGAAATCACCGGAATGGGGTGGGCTTCATCGTCTCCAATTCTGTCGACCCAGCTGTTAGCAATTTCATCCGTAGTCAGACAGAGTGGCACTACTCCAGTTAAGTGGACCCAAAGTTAACATTAATATTGTGCAAGTCTACGCCCCAACTGCAGGCAAGCGGGAGGAAGAAGTTGACGCTTTGTATGAGGATGTAAAAAATGTTTTAAAGTACACAAAACAAGAAGATGTAAATATTGTTATGGGTGACTTTAACGCAAAGTTGGAGGAGGCCTGACCGAACGCAGTCGGTCCCCAGTGGGTACTAGGAGAACGGAATGAGAGAGGCAAGTTGCTGGTACGTTTCTGTCAAGAGGAGGACTTAGTCATTGGCAACACGCTCTTCCAGCTTCCACCGAGGCGGATGTATACATGGAAATCGCCTAGGGACGAACCTGGCCCTATTGTGCGAAATCAGATTGACTTCATTCTTATCAATAAGAGGTTCAGAAACTCATTGGTCTCTGTCAAAACGTATCGTGGTGCAAATATAGGATCAGATCACACCCCTGTTGTTGCGGTCATGCGAGTTAGACTGAAGAAGATTGAAAAACAAAAAAGTACTACTTTAATTGATTTAAGAAAAATTCAAGATGCAACAGTCAAAAGTAATGTGGAAACAGATCTAGCTGGCGGTATGGAAGAGATAAATAAGAATGATAGGTGGAGGAGCTGTAGCAAAGCATAAAGGGTGTGATCATGGACACCTCCCAACGACACCTTAAGGCAGACAGAATTAGACACAAAGTATGGATGATTGATGAAATTCTTGGACTGATAGAGGAGAAAAGAAAGCGGTTACCTAGAAATCGAGATAAGTACAGTGAGATTCAACGTGAGGTTCAGAGGAAAATTCGTCAGGCCAAAGAGAGGTTTGAAGAGGAGAACCGCAGAGAAATGGAAGAACTGCAGGACAGACACGATTCTTTTAATCTCCACAAATAAAGTAAAGCAAAAGGCAAAGTGAAGAGGAGACCGGTCATGACACTGCTGATTAGCCAGAAAATATTACTACAACCCTCCAAGAGAAACTGTCTACGTGGGAGGAGTATGTACAAGACCTGTACAACGATCAACAAGATGATCAGCACGGGATCGAATCAGCTGCAGAAGGTCCTGAAACTTTGCCTGGTGAAGTGGAGTATGCTATATCAATCAGCCCCGTGTGGGGTTGCTGGTCCCCCATCGAGCGCCTCCCCGGGTGGCGGATAGGGGAATGCTCGCCAGATATGGCGGGTACCGGAAAAATAAAATATCCGGGGCGGACCAACAACCAGCAAACAGGCGAAGTGGCCAACGATTCCAAGAGCTGATGAAGATGATAGACTCTCAAAGGTCAAAGAAGCGGGAGGAGCCTCTAACAGTAAACAAGGGTAGATCGAACCCTTTAGTCTAGTAAGACAGTCGGTCCACGGGAAGAAAACCCCAAAAGAAAAGTTACCCGGCCCTCCAGGATAGGGGGTTGAGGCAAGAGGCCAGCACCCTCATACTCGTAAAATTATTATTATGCTAAAAATCTCAGTCAAGGAAAGCCGGACGGATCAAACAGACGACGGCAGCGCAAACGAAAACGGACAAAGATAATGGGCACGTGGAACGTACAAGGGATAAGGTCGAAAAAAGATGAAGTACTAAATGAACTGAAAAGATATAATGTCGATATAGCTGTACTAACAGAAACCAAGCGCAAGGGACAAGGATGTGAAGATCTGGGAGACTATATTGAAATCTATAGCGGAGTCAATAAAGAGGAGAGAGCAAAGGCAGGGGTATCAATCGTAATTAAGAAAAACTTGCGACATTCAGTAAAAAGCTGGGATCAAATTGACGAACGATTGATACGAGTACAAATGGAAATTAAAGGATGGGATGTGACAATAATAGGTGCATATGCCCCAACACAAGGCGATACACGAGAAAATACGAAAGTTTTATGAAAACCTGGAAGAATGCATAGAAAATACGAACTCCCGCAAAGAACTGTTTATCTTCGGCGATCTGAATGCAAGAACTGGCAAAAGAGTAAACGACAAAACAGTAGGACAATATGGCGAACAAGTGCTGAACCAAAATGGCGAAAGATTGATAGACACATGTACAAGGTACTCGTTGAAGACACTAAACGGGTTCTATCAACATAAAAAAATTCATAAATATACGTGGATACAAAAAACATTGCAACGGAAATCAATCATTGATTACATAATAAACAGACAGAGTACAAAGCTAGAAATCCAGAACGTTCGGGCACAAAGAGGGGCAGAATGCGGGTCAGACCATAATATGGTACGAACACATGTCTACTTCCCATACAGAAATAAAGCTCATATAAAAGAAACTGAACAAATGCCAGTTAGAACAACAGCGTCTACCAAACTAAATATAGAAGGTTTACAAGAAGGTTCAACAAGATTCCTATATCGATTACGTCTAAATCTTAAATTAAATAATTTACCGAATGATCTTACAGTAGAGGTTATGTATGAACAACTGAAAGAGAAAATATTAGAAGCCGGAAATGAAGCCCTAGGGAAACGTGAAATCGTTAAAAACAGAAGAGATAGTTACTGGTGGAAAGATGAATTACAAAACTTAATAGCAGAAAAGAAACAGCTTTATACAAAATGGCTATCAACGAAGGACGAAGAAGACAAAAAAGCATACCAACGAAGCAATAGAGAAGTCAAGAGAAAGGTAATACAAGCAAAGAATGAAGCTTGGCAAACTAGATGTGAACAAATAGATAACTATCTAGGCAGTACAAAATCTCGAGAAGCTTGGAAAACACTGAAAACGTTACGAACTAATAAACAAGAACGAAGCATAATACAGCCTATAGGTATAAAACAATGGAAGGACTACTACAATGGGTTGCTATCTGAAAACAGAAAAGAATTTCAAAATGAATACATCCTACAAGGACTAGACGATCAACAACCTATTGAATCCATAACAGTAAATGAAGTTAAACAGGCCTTAAAAACAATGAAAAATGGACGAGCCCCAGGACCTGGGGAAATATATACTGAACTTTTAGAATATGGGCCAGAAAAACGAGGAGATTACTAAATTATTTAATAAATGTTTGACGAACTATAAAGTCCCACAAGAATGGAAGTTGGCACACATAAGCAATATATACAAAAAAGGAGATAAAAAGAAATGCTGTAACTATCGAGGCATAAGTGTGTTAAATACCATGGGGAAGCTATACGGAAAAGTAATAAAAAATCGAATAGAAAGAGAAATGACAGAATTGGAGGAGCAAAGTGGATTCCGGGCGGGACGATCCTGTCTTGACAATATCTTTTGCATAAAACAGATTATGGAGAAAAGATTAGCGCGAGATCGAGAAGTACACCTAGTCTTCATAGATCTACAAAAGGCCTATGACAGTGTGCCATTAAACAAATTATGGCAGGCACTAGAAGAAAGCCATTTAAACAAACACCTCATAAGAGCGGTTAGAGCCATGTATGAGGGAATGTCAGCTCAAGTAAAGATTGGTCCTAATAAAAGCGAATGGATTAAGGTAACCAAGGGTCTAAGACAGGGCTGCTGTGTGTCACCGACACTGTTTAAAATATACTTGGACAAAGCCCTAGCTAGATGGAGAAGGAAATGCGGACAAATGGGTATTCCAATAGGAGACCAAATACTGTATAGTCTACATTTTGCGGACGATCAAGTCATTTTAACAACAGACGAAATGGACGCACACTACATGCTCAGAAAGTTGAAAGAAGAATATGAAGACTGGGGACTAAAAATAAACTTAGACAAGACTGAATACGTAGTAGTGGGAGGAGAAGCAACAGATATGAAGTTAGGACAAGATACAGTAAAAGCCAGTAGCAGCTATAAATACTTGGGGGTCAAAATTACAAACAAAGGCGACAGCTCAGAAGAAATAAGAAGTAGAGTAAATCAAGGAAGAACTGCGATTAGACAGCTGAATAGCGTACTCTGAAACCAAAAAATAACAAAATACACAAAACGCAGAATTTATAAGACAATAGTAGAAAGCATCAGTACGTATGGTTCGGAGACATGGGAGATAGGTACACGTAATAGACAAAAATTAAAAGGCATGGAAATGGATTTTTGGAGACGCTGTTGTGGACTTACGCGAATGGACAGAGTAAGAAACGACGTAATTCGGGAACAGATGGAGGTAGATATCGACATTATAGAAACCATAGAGGTCAAACATCTTAAATGGTACGGACACGTGCAGAGGATGCCAGAAGAAAGGTGGCCAAAACGTATATGGGACTGGATGCCACCAGAAAGAAAAAAACGAGGCCGTCCCAAAAGAGGATGGAGAAATGAAATTCAAGAAGCCATGCAAAGTAGAAACTTGGAGGAAATCTGGCATGATCGGGAGGCGTGGCGACTGGGATGCGAGAGACGGCGGCAGCTGTAATCCACTCGTTCAATATATATATATACAGCTGAAGAACGGCAAGGCACCAGGGCCTGATAAAATCCACGGCGGGGTTATGAAGCTGCTGTACACCGTGGGAATCAGAAAGCTGACTAAGCTGTTAAACACTGTATACAACAGCGGCAAATTTCCTAAGGACTGGCTGACATCAAACTTCGTTGCTATACCCAAGAAACCCAACGCTAAGCTGTGTGACGAGCATAGGACGATCAGCTTGATGAGCCATGTGTTAAAAGTTTTGCTGAAAATCATCTTGAAGATAATTTACCGGCAGTGCGCTGTAAATATTGCGGCGGAGCAGTTCGGCTTCCGGAACGGCTTTGGCATACGAAATGCATTGTTTGGCTTACAAGTACTGGTGCAAAGGTGCCTGGACATGAACAAAGAAGTCTATATATGCTTTATCGACTTCCAGAAGGCATTTTACTATGTAAGGCATGGGAAGCTGCTAGAAACCCTGACCAGAATCGGCATCGATGATAGAAACCTGAGAGCTATAGCCAACCTATACTGACACCAAAGTGCCGCTGTGCTAGTGGAGAATACAAAGTCCAACCAGGTACCTATCAAGTGTGGTGTGAGGCAGGGTTGTGTGCTGTCACCAACCCTGTTCAACCTGTATGCTGAAAGAATAATGGCAAAGGCCTTAGAGGAGGCTACAGAAGGCATTATAATCAACGGTGAGCGAATTAAAAATATGCTGATGACACGGTGCTTATTGCTTCAACAGAAGAAAAACTTCAGTCAATCTTCAATAAACTAAATGAAGCTAGCAGAAACGCGGGCATCTTGATAAATGTACAGAAGACCCAAGTGATGGCGGTGAGAAAAAGTTCGCAAATCAATCTACACATTGTCCTCAATGGCACGCCAATCGTACAGTGCAGACAATACAGATATTTGGGCTGTATTACCTGCCGAATTCCGTCAAAATTCTGGAGGTTTTACTACGGGACTCTTGCTGTTATGTATAGTTCGCTTCATAAACTAAGTAGCTGCGTTAATCTCCGTTACACCTCTGTAAACTGTTGTGGGGTTTAAAATAATTTATATTTGTACTTTTCAATGTGTTTTAAGCAAATTGTCTTGCAAGCCGAGTTTGTGTTATGAGGTGCACCTTAACTTTGACCTAGATTTATTACCCTACGATAAGCTTGGATTAGCAAATAATCACCTATACTTTGTACGATATGATACTTCTTGATTATTATAGTACGATACTAGCATTGTGGTTTAATTATTGTTACTGCTACATGTAAACTTTTCTTTCAGAATAATAATTATGATACTGGACTTTACGGATCCTCTATGATAACTAGATTCACTTGTCGTTTATTAAAGAATTCGTTGGCGCTCACTTTGACTTTTTAATTTAACCTTAGGTACTTAAAGATCTGCACGACGTCTCCCTGAGCTAATCCGATCGGCAATTGTATCCACGTAGTCAATAATGTAATATTTTCGAGAGATTTAGCCGACGAATCAATTGTTGCTAACAATCTTTACGTTTCAGAGTCCCTAGATGACGACAAACAGGTTTTCTCAATTTCATTTGTCTGTCTGTCTGTCTGCCTGTTGTATAACTCACAAACTATAGGTTGGAGGCAGACGATATTTTGGATGCAGATTATATGTCTACTTGTCATGAAACCCAGAAAACTAAATACAAATATACCGGGTGCTGACTTGCGCGACGCACCATAGGAATTTGCATAGTAAATTCTTTATGTTCAATTATTTGCTCCCCTAATTATTTTAGAGCTAAAGTGTAAATAAATTTTTTGTGGAGAAAAAAATACTGCATCCATTCATACTGTTGTTAACAATTTTTAATTTTCCAGAACCGAATGAATGCACAATCAAACTAGCATTTTTACAAAAATCAGTGATGCCATGGAATTATTGAAACAAGCCAATGCCAACGCAAGTGCGTGCGGGGCGATCATCCAGTCACTACCGTCAAAAGATTGAACGTATTGTCGTTTTTCTCGTTTTGGTGTAAGTTCTGAACCTCGTTATTGCACCTACAATTATTTAATAACCTGCCTGTAGTCTTAAACTTAAAATGAATCAGTCTATCAATGGTTGTACTGTTTGGAATTTGCCCATACGGATATTTTACAATAAACAAGGAGCTTACTTAACGAACGTCCACCATACTCGTAAAACCATTTTTGTTATGGACAAGGTCTAGGCACCTTAGAGACATTAAGCAGAACATAATTAATAATGAATTATTATAAAAGTCAAACATCAATGACAAACAAACAAACAGCACATTTTGTCGCGCCGCACGCATTTGCGTTGGCATTGACTTGTTTCAATAATTCCATGGCATCACTGATTTTTGTGAAAATGCTAGTTTGTTTTTTGCGTTCCTTCGGTTCCGGAAAATGAAAAATTGTTAGCAATAGTATGAGTGGATACAGTATTTTTTTCTCTACAAAAAATGTATTTACACTTTAACTCTAAAATAATTAGGGGAGCAAATAATTGAACATAAAGAATTTACTATGCAAATTCCTATGGTGCGCCGCGCAAGTCAGCACCCGGTATACAGAGTGACCTTAAAAAATAGAACTTTGTTTCTTTTTGAGTTAACTGGAAAATAGAGAAAAGTAATAATTTTCACAGAGGTTAGGCTTTACAGTTGTCGAATATAGGGCCTAACAGATACAAGGCAATGTCGTAAAGAGTCAACACGTTTTAACAACAAATCTGTTCTGATACATGCAGACACGCTTCTCAAAGCAGGGAGAGGTCCTCGATAGGCTTGTGGATCAAGCACCCGTATTTAAATTGGCGTTCGCAGGGGCTGTAGTTCGAATCCCAGCGCCCGTATATTTTTTATTTGAAGTTGATTTAATTCGCATTGCCAAGTGTCTCAGTATTATTACATATGTGAGCTATGTTTACCCCTATTTTCCTCCGATCTTTAAAAATGTTTATGTGCTTTTACAGATTTTTTAATCTTCTATCCGAACGTAAAAATGTAAAATTAGAAAAAAAGAAGCACTGACCAACAAACATCTAACGAATTCAGGTACGATTCCATATTACGAATTGTCACATATTGAACAAATTAAATAGTTATTTTCATGACAAGCGTCGAAAGTAGCAAATTTCGTGCGAGTGTTGATTAGACAAACGAGGGCGTAGCGAAGCGAAGCCCGATTGGATCTAAAACACGAGCACAGATATTTGCACTTTCGGGCGAGTTATGAACACTATTTTTTAGACGACCACTCAAAGTAAATTCTATTTTTAAGAATTGTTTTTATTTCGTTTGCAAAATTGATCGTTATATTATTATTGGTACAATTATAAAAAATCAGAACTTGTTGGAAGCAGAGCAACGAATAAAGCAAAAGCGTCTGGATTATTTGAATCACGGTCTGCTGAATTGTGTGACAAACGTCACTTTGACGTTTGTCACACAATTAAGCAGGCCGTGATTTGAATAACTTTGTGCCATTACGATATGACTAGCACGATATAATATCGTGCTAGTGTATGAAATTGTCAACTTACCTAAAAATGAGAAGCGAGATACATGTGGCAGAGTGGGGACACGATGCCGGCTCACTGCTGTATACAGAATTTCTAAGCTTTATTAACATTTAATCCAATGCTTCGTCTAAAATTGGGTAAAAATTATTATTTAAACCCCAACGCCTTCTAAACGTATGTGGTCAACTTTTTTAAAGAATATAACTTGTCGATTTACGCTTTAGTGTTGTAGAGAGTGCGGTGTTAAGACAAATGATTAATATCCACTTAGTTTTTTGAGAGGTTCAAACAGGGATAATTAAGTTTGGAAACTTGAAAAGTTGACTCAGATATATTTGGTGCAAAATTAATTTTTCATTTAAGATTAAACTACTTATTGTTAATTTTCTCTTCTAAGTTATGACGATATTATCTTGTTTTTCAAAACTAGCGTTCTTTTGCCATTTAAATTTTTAACTACTACATGATTATAAATTATAATGGTTTCAGTTTGTAATTTCGAGTTACACACAAAAGTTAATATATTTCGGAGGGAACATTTTACTATCAAATATTCAGGCATTAATCGCGGAGTTTCTTTATCAGATACGTACGTGCTAAAGTTGTAAGCAAGAATCAGCAACTGGACACTCGATACACTGTGTCGCAGATTGGGGCAGCAGAGACGACTTGAGCCTAAAGGCCTACTTCTTGTTGCTGGCACCCGCTGCAACTTACAAATTTTCTAAAAGCTAAGAAGCCGCTTTGATCTAGCATCAATGCGACCGGAAAAACAACCACTGCTAATCCTACATTTCATGTTCATGAAATAAAAATTATTCGTGCTTCGTTTAAGCGTTAAAATGAGAAGAATGATAAAGATTTTTTTTTTCGAATAAAACAAATCCTTGAATGACTGGTCCATTATGGTTGAGCTATAAATCCTTAGTTCCTTGTAGCGAGCCGCCACTGGGTTAAATGTTAAAAAGTAAATGAACTATCGTTCCTATAAAGCAGTGGTCGCCAACCTGTCGATCGCGAGCTACCGGTAGCTCGCGGGGGCAATTCTGGTAGCTCTCACAACGATTTTAATTTAAAAAATACAAAATCAGAGAAGCTTCCTAAAATTCCACAAAAAAATCTAATTGTCATAATATTAAACATAAACAGCGGCAACGTTGCGGCGAGCGATCTGCCGCTGACGCCATCAAGCTAGAATCGGCTAGAACCGACCAGCCGGACCAGTGCGTTAGTGTTCGAGAACGATCTGGATTGCTTTGAACGGGATAAATACGCACGGCGCGGCGACATTGCGCTTAGTTTAAAACTGAACGCGTAACCAACGTCCAGCGGTTGGGTTAGTAGTGAACAACAAAAAATAATATTATGGCAAGCAGTTGTAAGAAGGTAAAGACATACCACTTTCATTCGGAATGGGAAGAACAATACTTTTTTACAGAAGTTAAAGATAAAAATGTGTGTTTGTTATGTAATACTTCGGTCTCCGTTGCTAAAAAAGGAAATATTGAGAGACATCATAAAACTGTACATTCTAATTTTGAAAAATCATTCCCACTACATTCTGCCGCCAGAAAGGAGAAACTGAAACAGTTAAAAAAGCAGTTAATTGGACAACAATCAATATTTTTAAGAACAATCGACAAAAATAAGGCTGCAACTGAAGCATCGTACCGTGTGTCCCAGATAATTGCACAAAAAAAGAAACCTTATGAAGACGGGGAAATGATAAAACAGGCGTTTTTAGAAGCTGCTGACTCGTTATTTGCCAACTTTAGAAACAAAGACGAGATAGTTTCAGCTATAAAATCTATGCAACTTTCTGCTAATACAGTGATGAGACGTGTAGAAGTAATGAGCAATGATATTTTTTTACAGTTAAGAACTGACTTAGATAACTGTGTTTATTTTTCACTTCAACTGGATGAATCAACAGATGTCGTTGACACTGTCCAGATGGCCGTGTTCGTCAGGATGGTTTTTAGTGATTTTACGATTAAAGAAGATCTTTTGAAGTTTATTCCACTGAAAGGACACACTACTGGACAGGAGTTGTTTTCTCATTTAAAAAATATTATTTCTTCCGAGAAAATTCCAATATCGAAAATGGTAGGCTTGACAACCGATGGCGCTCCAGCTATGGTGGGTTTTGATAAGGGTCTGGTGGCGTTATGTCGTAAAGATGAAACTTTTCCGCAATTTCTCTCTTACCACTGCATTATCCATCAGGAAGCATTATGTGGAAATTTCCTGAAACTAAACAACGTTATGAAACTGGTGGTAAAAATTGTGAACAAGATTAGAGCTCAAGCGTTACAAAGAAGATTATTCAAAACCTTGGCCGATGAAGTGGACTGTCAATACGGGGACCTACTCCTTCACTCTGAAGTCCGATGGTTAAGTAGAGGACGGGTGCTGAAACGTTTTAATGATGTCCTATCTGGCATAGTTCAATTTTTCAAAAAACGCGATGAACCGACTCCGGAACTAGAAAATTCAGTCTGGCTTAGAGATTTTGGTTTTCTCGTGGACATTACCGAGAAATTAAACGAACTTAATTTGCAGCTTCAGGGGAGAGACAAAGAACTAGCAGAAATGATTTCTGATATAAAAGCATTTATCAAAAAGCTGGAGTTTTGGGAACAAAACCTAATTAACAGCGATGCCAAGCATTTTCCTATTCTTTCAGAAAAAATATCTCAAAATCCATTAGAACCCTATGACAGCAAATATCATGTAGAAATAGTTTCTACCCTGAAGAATAACTTCAAAAATCGTTTTAAGGATTTCAACGAAATGGCTTTAGTAGCGCAGTTTGTTGTTTCACCCTTTATGGAAATTGATATCCAACAGTTTGCAACTTGTGTTATGCAGAACTTTGGCGAAGACATCGCTGCAACAGAAATGGAAGTAATTGATTTTCAAAATGATTTAGCCTTAAAATCGTTAGTCTCAAGTACCAAATGTATCTGGCCTATTGTAAGTAAAGACAAATATTCAGTTCTATGCCGTGTTGCCTTGAAAGTGAAAGCATTATTCAGTTCAACCTATTTGTGTGAATCTTCTTTTTCCAATATGAAGTTTATTAAGCACAAATATCGCAATCGACTTACAGATGAACATTTGGATAATTGTATTCGAATGGCTGTATCAAATTATACTGCAAACATTAAAAAAATTATCGATGAGTCTGAGTGTCAGCCTTCTCATTGAACGTGCTTTTTTATTTTTCAATGTTTATGTTCATGATAGTGCGTTACTTTTTTGTTGTTATTATTAACTATTTTTAAATCTTACGTGACATGCCGTTGTGGCTGGATAAAAGTTTGTGTTTATTTTTCAAACAACTTCGTTTGGTAGGTAGGAATGTAGTTATTATTAGTACCTATGTATTATGTATTACCAGTTAAATAAATAGTAAAATAAATACATATAATGATAAATTAAGTGTGGATTATTTCATTTACGTTGCGTTACGTGGCTTCCGTGTGGGTAGCTCGCTGTTTATTCCAAAATTAACAAGTAGCTCAACACATTGAAGAGGTTGGCGACCACTGCTATAAAGAATCCCTAGTTCTTACAGGATTCTACCACATAGCGAATGAATGACGAAGACAAAGAAAGTTCAAATATATTGTTACCTTTAATTAATGTTCTGCATATAATCTTAAAACTTACAAAATGCGTGTTTTGTGTTTTGTAATTTATGATAATGGTTTAGTATCATGTGCAAATAAAATGTATCTGTTTTAAAAGTGCCGTCCAACACCGACATTAAAAATAAGTGACAGAAAGCGCTGAAGAAAGGCTTTAGATATCCCCGTTTTCTTCAAGGTACTATTCCATTTGCAGGAATTGTGAGGAAAGCTTTTAAATTTCCCTCATTTATATTTCAAAATTAGCGTTTTCCGCATTTCTTAGTTCAAATATTGGCAATTCCGTACTCTCTTTACGACTTAAAATATCAACGCTTCCCGCTCGATTTAATATAGTGCAGTTCTGATTGTACTGCGTACCGTCTTGTGGCTTGAAGGAGCTGCTGTAATATTGTGTTAGAGCGAATCGATTGCATGAGTGGAACAAGGAAAGCAAGAGAAAGCCCGGGGTGTCTTCAGTTTGACAAGAGTCTCGTTTCCGCTTTCAAAGGGTCAACAAGTGATATTGGGCCTGCGATTGCGACCCCTGACGGTTTCTTAAACTCGTCAGTGGCCAACTTAATTAAGACTCCCGTTGTCATTGAACTTGTGCAATAGTTTTAAGTAGTTTTTCTCTGTGTTTAGACGAGCAGTTCCCCGTTTTATTGCATTGTGTTCGTCGCTTGTGACAATTTCTGTATTTCTCGTCGAAATGGGTGCTCGTTTGTCAATATTCTAGTTATACTAGAGACGTTTGTGCTTGTGCAGTAATCGTAGCCGAGAATTCATACCGAGAAGTTGTAGGTTCTATAAACGCCTTGGGCGGATAATAAATGGAATCCTCAAACGTGCTAATTTTCCTTAACGGAGTGTTGGGTGTCGTAAAACTTGCCAGTCGTTTACATACTTTGTTCTCCACCCTTTTGGGAGATATAAATAACATCCAAACCCTTGACAGACTGTAACCCCTGGTCAGGAAGGCTTCGTTCCCGCATTTTTTCAGGCAGTTTGGCAGTTGCTAGGGTATCGGCAACGACGCTTTTGTTGGACGTCAAACAATGGCTGCTCAACCTCTCAAAGGTACTGTGTTTTTTGTAGTAATTTTAAACAACAAAATATGCAGTGGATAAGTGAGGCAGTAAAGGGGTGTAGGGTGCTGTAAATGAATTCAAGTAAAGGTAAGTTCACCGAGGCGGTACTCGGAGCGTGGCCGGCGCACTGCCAAGGTTGGATTTGTGAGGTTGGTTCACCGGTTCCACCTTTTCAGTAAGAGCACCTGTATTTTCTTAATTAGAAAACCGATGGCATCTAATGCATTTAACATCGTTATTTCGTTTAATAGGCCTTTCCCCTATTTAATTTCGTAATGAACCACCCCATCTCCCTGAGTGCAGTCGTCAACTTTTGTTACAGCTTATCGTAGCATAGTAGGGGCAACGGATATGTGTATTTTTTCGATCCGTGTCGTTTTCTTTGTAACCAAACAGTTTAGTATTTTGAATGTTAAATTCAAATCGTAAAATCGAGTTATTCCTGTAACAAACTGTCGCAAAGGACGATTTAGTGTGTAACATCGTCGACCACTTTTGAATAGATGCAGATAGTAACTAATCATTTGTCGCTTAACGTGTCAATTGATACCAATACTTATCGTGTCTATACGACGCTTTTATTGTGTACATTTGCCTTTGCGACACTTTGGAAAATATTGCCGACTTTGAAAGTTTAGTAGTTCCACCTACTATTTTACACCGTAGTCAGAGTTGTTAGTACCTACTAAATTTTTAATATGTATAAAATTTGGGTAAAAACTTGCTTCTACTTGTAAAAAACACAACATGCAATAATTAAAATTGAAAAATTCATGCTGCTGCTGCTTGGGTATCTCGCGGTACCTAAACGAGAATAAATGTATTTCCGAAACGTTTCAGAAAATTTAAAAAAACATTAGAATTAAACGAACGACATTAATAAAAAATGCATTAACTAATAGACAGTAACCAGCCCACAAAGTTCAGCCTTGCGATAAGCTTTCCCCAACCCCGAAACCACCATTAGACAAGCAAGTGTTCCTTTAAACTCACTTACATCACATGAGAAACGCTTCATGCACATGTAGAATTTAAATGAAGGCTTGCTCCTCAAATTTCAAAAGCTAAACAATGTAAGCATTTAGTACGAAGTCAAGAATGTTTCGAATCCAACCAGACAGTAAGTTTGTTTGGCAAGAAAACTGATTAACCAACATGAATAGGATTTTCTAATCAACACAAGACGCAAAGCGTCTAGCATATTATTACACTCTGTTAGATATGTCTCAGTATGTGATTCCTATGCTTAATAGTCTGTCAATCTAAACTGCCATCGTCTGAGATACCATCACGTCTAGACAAATTTAATACGCGTGGTAACGTTTATTAAATGACGGAAATTACATACCTTTAAATACTAAATATATGTAAATGTTGATACAGCCTTAAAAAAAATTTGTCCTACTGCATCGAAAAGCTATACATTTCGGCATTGTTTAGCAGCTGAAAACACCTACTATTTTTCACTAGTAACTTTTACTTTTCGGCAGTAATAACCATAGCAACAAAATTTAACGTGTTTCCATTGGTGGAAATCAAAATACACATTGCCATTTTGTAGTTTGATCATGACCTAATCGACTTTTCCCTACCTCCTCGATTAAGAATAAAAATACGAAAAAACGCTTCCAGATCGGTAGAACATAAAAGTATCTATGGAACTTGTACGAAAGCCGACTTTTAGACTCGCCTTATTTATGTGCTTCGGTGGCTGCGCTCGCTTGGCAATAAACTGTGGCTCGTGCAAAAAAATCCTTAATTTCGTACTTATAACGGTAACAGTTCCGTATGCGGTGAAACGCCAAAAATTCGTTTTTTTTTCGGGAAAAAAAGACCCTAATCGATAGATTTCACTCCAAAGAACACGACTCCGCTGTCGGAGCGTGGTTTTTTCAACTATTTCTTTTGATTTTCTAATCTGAAAGGATTCACCGTATACGGAACAATTACCATTTCATGTTGCTGTTCACCCATGTTGTATTAAACAACTACTACCATGGATCCTTCAATTCCGAAGTTGTTTTCCTTCCGTATTTCGTCGAATTGACGCCACGCCGCGTCGGTTTACAAAAAAGCATCAATAAGAGTAATGTGAATGTGCACTGTGCAGATAGAAGCGTAAGTAACAGCATAGCCGTACGCAAGTGACTGATTTTGCGCGTTCAAACCCTCCCCCGACATGCAAAAATACGGAGAAATTCTGTGGTTTCCAGAAATTTTTCCATTTTTTTCATCTCGCGGCGCTATTATGCTTGTTTTGCTCGCGTTTTACTTTAATTTTTAAAAGTTTTCTGGCCATTGACCCCCCGGAACTGAAACCTGCGTACTGTCATGAGTACAAAGTACAACGGTAAAGCCCGCCACGGCGCCACGCATAACACAAGGCATTGCGCAAGTTCTACTCCCCTCCAAACCAAATTTTTAAATTGAAGTATTGAAGATAATACTTAGACACAATTGAAAGAATAAACGCATAGTCTGTGGGAATTAAATATTTAATAATTTCTCGATGGCCGTGGATCACAATTCAAAGTTACATAGCATCGAGCAATCATGCTATAACTAAAATATCTGTGTCTAATTCGATGGCCTTCTTCGCCGTCTTTTGACCAATAGTCAATTAAGTTTTTAATTGTGCTCAAATAATTGCTCATTATATTGCCCTTAATACGCCACAAAAACGAAAGAATTTGGGTAGGTTGCCTGACCCCATTCAAAAAGAAAAAAGAACATATCTTGACACGTTCCCTGTAACAAAAAGTTGATGATGCAACCGCTTCTTGTATATATTGCGGCCAGTCACAGAAAGGGCCAGCAATATCCTGTACTGACCACAATATATCTGAAAAATATAAGTCGTTGAAACAAAATAGAGGTTTATTTTATAGGGAAGTGGGTAAACCTTGAATGTTAAACATTGGCTCATAAGCCAATGCTAGTCTCTGTCGCAAAGCATCCATATAGGTTAGGTAGAGGTAAACGGCAAGGAGATAGGCAGGTACTAGCAGGATAAGTCGTGTTGGCAGGTTGCAGTTTACTGTTGTAGGTATATACAGTGTGTCCCCGGATAGGTGAAACGACTCTTGTGAAAGGTAAAAGATTTTCGATTTAAATTTTCATTTTTTGGGGTTCAGTCCTGCTTGGTTAAAGGCTAATTTCTAACATAATTTCAGTTTTGAAAAATCAAGTATGGCTTGGAAATTTTCAAAGAACCCATTTTTCTGTAAGGTAAAGTGCCTTTTATGTGGCAAATACGACAAAAAGT